>ML102187.1:0-42225 GCA_003697995.1 Taxidea taxus jeffersonii
TCTTGAGCTGCATGTTTACGTCTTCTCAAAAAGTATCTGCTAAATGTTTCACCAAGCTGGCTTCAAGTTCCACATTCATCTTCTGAGAAATTAAACAAGCACAGGGGATGTATATTCCCCAGGTAGCTTCCACTTGGATGGGGAAACAGGTTCAGATGTTGTTGGATGCTTTGTTGTGTATTCAAACTTCATCAGAATTCAGGGAGATGGGGAGTGATCAGTGTGGACCTGAGTGGCACAGAATGTGTATTAGTTTCCTGTTGCTGCTGTAACAAATTACCAAGCACTTACAAATTAAAACAACACAAATTTATTCTCTTATAGTTCTGAAGGCCACAGGTCTAACATCAGTCTTGCAGGGCTAGCGTCTCCGTGCAAGCAGAGCTGGTTCCTTCTGGAGGATCTGACGGCAGAATCCTTGCCTTGCCTTTTCAGCTTCTGGTGGTTGTCTGTATTCCTTGGCTTCTGGCCCCTTGCTCTGTCTCCAGAGCACATCAGTCTAATCTCTGCTTCCATCATTGCATTGCCTTCTGCTCTGAATCTATCTCCCCCTGACCCCTTCTTTTAAGAACTGTTACTACTACATTGGCCCCACCTGGGTGATCTGAGATCATCTCCCCACCTGAGGATCCCTAACTTAATCACACCTGCAGATGCTCTTGTGCCGTGTGGCGTCACATATTCACAGGTTCCAGGGATTAGGACACAGGCATATTTGGGAGGGGGACGTTATTCAGCCCACCACAGAAGGCTTTCTGTAGGAGCATGGGGGCTGGCCTTACCAGTAGGCTTTGCTGAATCTTTCTGTGTATGACTCAACAAACATGTACCCAGGGCCCACTGTGGCTGGACTCTCCTCATTTTATCTGTTTCGGTATTATGTATTCTTAAAGTGCCCACTAAGTGTTTCTGACCAGTGAGCAATGCCCTGATTGCTGTATGTGTAACAGCTGTAGAGATCATTGGCAATGAATGTTCATGAGTCTTTAAAAATTTCACTCATCACGTATATTTATGAAGCACCTCCAGATGCTAGGCACTGTGTCATATAACTATGTTTTTCTGTGTTATTTGTGGATAATAATTTGTGAACCTATAACTGACAGAGAGCACTCATACCCCACACATATTTTTCTTTTTTTTTTTTATGTCTCAGGCTTCATACCATGAACAGGATTATTTTTATAGCTGAAAAAACGAAAACTAAAACATGGTACTTATGGCCCCCCCAAAATGCAGGAGTTGTTTCTGGTGCCAGCAGTAGGTGAATGTGAATCTACAGTGTGCTTTGTCTGGTTCCAGCACAGACGAAGCTTAGAAAAGGCAGAAGAGGCATCTTTGTTCTGGAGGTAGTTGCAGAAACACATGTTTTCCAGGAAAGAGATCGATATCAGGGAATGGAGAGCAACCAGAAGGCTAAGTGGGGACGACCTTCAAGGGACTTGGGTTTAGTAAAAATTCCTAGTAGGCTATGAATGTCCATCACGAATACTGATTTAAAGATGACCTGTATGTTGTTCCTTAAACCTTCCTTTCTTTCATGTGTGCCCAGATGCTGTACCCTAGCACCTTTCTCAGAGTTCAGGTCACCACATTAGGGAGTCCTCTACTCTTTAAAGTGGTTTCAAGGGGAACTTGTCACTCATCAAGAACACACAAACAGCCCTAGAATAGGTCCCATTCTGGCCTCAAAAGTAAAACAGAAAGGAAAAAGAAATGTGATTAGGTTTGCAGTTTGGAAGCCCCAGACCTCTGCGTTCAGAGGGGAGAGTGCACTGAATAAGACCGGCTTTGCAGCCACACCAGCCCAGCGGAGGCACTTACCTGCTGGCGCGCTCTGTCTACTTTCTCACTGATGCCACAATCTTGTCTGTGAAATGGATACAAAAATGGGACATACAGCCTCAGGCTGCTTTTAAGGATTAAAGTATTTAACATGCTACCTGGCACACAACAAATTCTCAATATATGTAAATTGCTGTTCAGTGCAGGAAAGTACTATTTAAGGTTGTAGGGTATGTCTTTTTAGTCTTTAAAGCCAGATAAGAGAAAATGACCAAAGTTAATCCTTTTTTATTTTTTAAAAGAAACTTATAATCACCCAAAGCTAAATCAAATCAAGTGACTTACAGAAAATGGGGCAAAACAAATCAAGTGATTTACAAAAAAATGGGGCTTACTGAGTCATTGGCAGCCTTCCTGGTTCCTTGCATTTTCCTTAGCAATTTCTGTGAATCCTGGAATATGTGTTCATGTTGACCTCAGTTTCTTTGTGAGATGATCTTTCAGAATCCAGATCTGTTGCAAAACTTATGTGAAAGGAGGGGGGAGGAAATTCTGAAATTGTCAAGGAAGAATATTAATCATTATAATAATTACCATTATACAACTAACATTTGTATCGCCCCTACAGTCAACAGAGAACTTTGTCACCTGTCCTGGCTCGTACAGTTCTCAAAATAATCCTGTGAGGTGTCTGTGGTGGGTGTTTTTATTAATCCTGTTTTACTAATGAAAATATGAGGTTGAAAGAAGTTAAATAAGTTGTTTAAGACAACACAGAAAACGAGTGTGAGGGTCATGACTCCACATTCTTTAGAAAAAGTCATCATCTGATGCTGTTAACATCATTATGAAGTGGTAGAAATACTATAAATACTAAATACTGTAAAAATACAGCCCTTCTGATGTAGCTGGATGAGTGTTGTTTTTCACAGGGTCACTTTTGGGTGCTGGGTGCTATTTTTGAAATGTGGGCTTGGGCAAGCATTTTTAGGACACTTCCAATTATGAGACATACGTGCCTCTCATTTGTTAATTCCTTTCTATTGCTGGTCCTAAATGCCCAATTATTCACTAGTCTTGGTTCCAAATGACTTTTTGCTGTTTTCAAAGCTCCAATCTACCCTTTTCAGTTGTGACTTGTGATCAGTGAAGATAGTCATATAAAATCCACAGGCTCCAATGAGGCATTTAGGAGAAGTTAAACTAGAGTTGCCTTATTGGGATATATTGGAATATATGTGTCACTTCCTCTGGGGACTATTTTGAAAGGCATCTCTTATTTGGGTGTGAAAGTTCTGGTGTGTTTGTTTAAACACAAGGGTCATATTACTTCATGGCTGTGGCTGTAGGAAGTCAATAAATAACTCCCTTTCTTCCCCACCCAAGTTCAGTACCAGTTGAGAAATGAGACAGGAAGAGCAGGAGATGGAGGTGTAAGTATGAGCTTTATCTCTGATAAGCTGATGAGAGAACTGGCCTGAGAAGTGTGGCCAGAATTGTTGGCAATAATCCAGTTCCAAGTTAGAGCTTTACCCCCAAGCTCCAGCCCCCAGTCCCACCCTTAGGGTGGAGCCTGTCTCTCTAGGCACCAAGGGACAGAACAGAATGGGGGAATCCTGCAGACATGCAGATGAGAGCTGGTGAAGGGTGGGCAGTCCAGAGGAGGGTGGGAGTGGGGAGACGGAGAGAGAAAGTGGAGGAGGAAGGAGGGGTAGAGGGAAAGAGAGTTAAGCTAGAGTGTTCACTTTTTTTCCTCCTAAATTCTCTAATCTGTTAAATCACTCTTTCCCGTTCCCAAGGGAGAAGTGAGTAAGAGGTGGGGGCTAAAGCCAAAAGTGTTACACCAGGAGAACACAGGGCAAGTGGGAAGGGGCTTCCTATCTAGCATTTTCCAGGTATTTATCTACTTTAATGTGACCAACATTTCCAAGAGTTGGATATGATTGCTCCTTTATAGATAATTTCTGAAGGTCCCGCAATAGAAAGGATTTGAAATCCGATTGGAATACAAAGCCCATGTTTATTCAGTACAACAAGAAGAACTACTAATTGGGTACAGATAAGCACTGTGTCAGGTAGTGGGTGATAATGGCTAGAGACTGAAGAGATCATTGCATCTGGGAAATCAGAGAAGTATTTTGGGGGGATACAGCATTTGCAGTGGGCATTGGGTAGAAAGGAAATATCCAGACCTGAAGGACTCTCTAGGAACAGGGAACAGCATAAGCAAAGATAAAGCAATGAGAAATTATCTGGTACAGTTTAGGGAACTGAAAATAGAACATGTGGAAGGCATTGGAATGTTGTATTGGAATAAGTACCCTTTTCAAAGCAGAAGGAGCCGAAATGAGAAACAATCAAATGTGAGGGATTAGGGAAAGCCCAAAATCAGATCTAATGTCAAAATTTTTAAGCTGGATAAATGGAAGATTGGTAATGGCATTAAAGACATGTGAAAGTTAGGAAGGGAGACTTGTTTTACATTTATTTATCTCTGAACATGTTTAGTTGGGTGTACTCTTTAGTAGAGATGAATACTTATGTTCATGATTCATAAATTCATTCAGGCAATAGCTTTTATTGAGTCCTTATGATGTCCTAGGAGCTGGGGGTTTGATAGCAATCAAACATAGGCATGGTGCCTGTTCTTGAGGAGCTTACAGCCAAGTGGGTGGGAAGACACATGAAATCAAACAATCCCAGTGTGGAATCACTACTGCAGTATTGGCGACAAAGGAGACATACAGGGTGCTTTGAAGGCCTCTAATAAATAAGGGGTCCAACCTGATTGTGAAGGTCAGGAAACATTTGACGAAGTGACACCGGAGCTGAGGGCTGAAGGATAGATAAGACTTAGCTAGTCCCGGGAAGACGAAGAACAACACAGGGGACTGCGTGAATGTAGGGGGCATTCACATAACGAATATTGTACAGCAATACCAGCCAGCAAGTCTCTCTGCTACCCACAACTACATTGGTGAATATCGGTAACATAATGTTGGGTGAAAACAAGCAGGCTCTAGAGACTGTATTCTGCATGATACCTTTCTATATAAAGTTTAAAAGCAAAACCCCTAAACAATGGATTGCTCAGATATACAAATATATGTGATAAAACCAATGAAAAATAAACCCAAAATTTAGAAAGAGTGAAAATTCAGAGGAGGACTGGTGGTGGGGTGTGGGGAGGTTCATAAAGGGACATGCAAGTTATTGGTAATGTTCTAGATACTGAGCTCTGAAGAGCTCATTATATTATTTTAAATACAGAAATAAAGAGGACTATGTATCAGCCAATTTAAACAGTGTGGTAAACCAAGAATTAAGATTAATCCAATTTTGGGGGACTCTTTCTTTCTTTATATTTTTATATTTATATTTATATTTAGCTTTTTTAAAGAATTTATTTATTTACTTGACAGAGAGAGAGACAATGAAAGATGAAACACAGGGAGGCTTTCTGCCAAGCAGGGAGCCCGATGTGGGGCTTGATCCCAGGACCCTGAGATCATGACCTGAGCCGAAGGCAGAAGCTTAATGATTGAACCACTTAGGTGCCCCGGGGGGATTTTTAAAAAAGAGATTATGCTGAGTATTAGGGTCTTAAAGAATATCAGGATGGCTGAAATAAAAAAGCACAGGGAGAAGAGGAAAGATAAGAAATGAGGCTGTAGAGATGGCTGAGCTCCAGACCATGTTAGAACCTTGTAGGTCCTTGTGTGTGGTTTTCTCTTTATCCATGAGCTGTGGGATTTTTAAGCAGGAGGTAGGCTTTAAAATTCTCATTTTGGAAAAAGGTCACTTTGCCTTTAGTGTAGTGACCAAATTAAAGAGAGGCCAGAATGAATGTGGATGAACCACTGAGGCGGCTTCGCTTAGATGTAAGATAGTTGAGCTTAGAATAGAGTGGAGGTTGTAGTGGCAGTGGTGATGGCAGTCATGGTGATGATGGTGGTGGTAGTGGTGGTGCATGGTGATAGTGATGATGATAGTAGTGATGATGGTGGTGAAAGTGGTGGTGATGGTAGTATGGTAGTGATGGTGGTGGTGATAGTGACAATGATGGTGGTGGTAGTGATGGTGGTGAATGGTGATAGTGATGATGATGGTGATGATCGTGATGGTGGTGGTGATGGTGGTGGTGATCGTGATGGTGATGGTGGTGGTGATGGTGGTGGTGATCGTGATGGTGGTGGTGATGGTGGTGGTGATCATGATGGTGATGGTGGTGGTGATGGTGGTGGTGATGGTGGTGGTGATGGTGGTGGTCATGGTGGTGGTGATGGTGATGGTGGTGGTGATCGTGATGGTCATGGTGGTGGTGATCGTGATGGTGATGGTGGTGGTCATGGCAGTGATAGTGGTGATTGCGGTGGTGGTGATGGTGATGGTGGTGATGGTTCTGGTGGTGGTGGTAGGACTGCTGCTGATGATGGCTTTTGTATTGGAAATAGAGCTAAATGGCCAGATTTGAGAATATTTAGGAAGTAAAATCCATAGAATTTAGGAATAGATTTGATAGACATATTAATGGAGAGGAAGACATCAAGGGTAAGTCCTAGGTTTTGCCTTGTTTGTAAAGTGGGGATGGAGCGGGAAGGGAAATCAGTAATTCAGTTCCCGGCATGCTGAGTTCGAGATGCTTTTCAGATTCCACTTCGTCCTCAACTCCTTTCCACAGATGGTGTTCTCACTTGCCTTTTTGCTGCCTCAATGAGAGCTCACAAACTCACGTTCTTTCTGCGGTCAGGCAGTAACTGCAGTGAGTGAAGCTGATTGGGTCAGGGAGATACTTAGAATGGTGAGAACCTCAGTGACCTGTCGTGAGCATGACGCATGGGGTGGCTGTGACTTGGCTCAGCGACTGGGAGGCTGAGTGTTTTTCAAGAGGAGCCCCCCCAAAAATAAATAAGTCGTGATTTTTATGTATATTAGTGAGTAACTACTTCAGTGCTTGGGGAAGAAGAAATACCTACCTGTAAGGCACAGTCCTGCGGTATGGATCAAGCACAAGCAATCTGGAACCCATGGGTAGCCAGATTAAAATTTTGGTTCTAAATCATTCATTAACACTAATTTACACATCACATTATTGGTTAAGTACATTTCAGGACAATTATTGGGATCAAAATATTCTGATAACATAGCATTATTAAGAGCTACTTACATTTGAATTTTACCAAAATGTACTATATACTCAATTTTAGAACATCGTTTTTTAATTTTTAAAATTTCCATCTTGAAAATTTTTACATCCTCGGGAAGGATATGCAGACAGAATAATGAATATACCTTCACTAGATTTACCATTTGTAATGCATTTCTCCACATTGGAGTTCTCTTCCCCCTACCAGCTGAGGTCCTCCTGTCCCCCTGTTTCTGAACCATTCCAGGGTAAATTGGAGAAATCATGACCCCTAATACTTCAACATGTATCCCTGAAGTTCAGTGACATTCTTTTACATAACCGCAATGCAGGGATCTGATTGAGGGTTGATACAACAGTAAATATCTAATACACAGTTCCTATTCAGTTTTGCAGTTCTTTTTTGATCCAGAATCCAGTGGGACCACTCATCGTATTTGGTCGCCATGTAAATTTAGTCTCCTTTAATCTGCCTTTGTCTTTGATGACATTGACATTTTTGAAGAGCACAGGCCAGCTGTTATAGAGAATGCCCCTCAATTTGAGTTTGCTTGATTGGTTCCTCATGGTTAGACTCAGGTTATGCATTTTTGGCAGCAGTACTGTGTAAGTATTGTGTCCTCAGTGCCTCACGTTGGGAGCCACATGATGTCACTTTGATCCTTTAGGGAAGGATGTGTCTGCCAGATTTCCCCACTTACAGGAACTTACCCCTTTGTAATCAGCCCGTACTCTGTGGAGAGACAGTTTGAGACTCTGGACAGTCTCTTCACCAACAGATTCTCACCCAGTGGTTTAGAATCCACTGAAAATTGCCATCTAAATCTGTCATTACTATGTAGGTTGTACATCTGTGATTTTTTAAACTTATTTTTTTTATTTTTAGAGAGAGAGAGAGAGTGAGCGAGCGCATGTGCACGTGCAGATACATGAGTGGGGGGAGGGGCAGAGAGAAAGAAACCTAAGTAGGCTCCAGGTTCAGCCCAGAGCCTGACATGGGGCTCGATCTCACAACCCTGAGATCATAACATGAGCTGAAACCAAGAGTTGGATGATCAACAGCTGAGCCATCCAGGTGCCCTGCAGATCTGTGATTTTTTAAAACATACATTTCATCCATGTTTATTAGTATTCTGCTGTAAGGAAGAGCGTTCTCTTCCCCATCTACTTACTTACTATTTATATCTTTCTGTATTCCAGTGCATACCTGGACTCTTCTTGCGTCCCACCTCTTCTAAGCTGTTACTGTTGGGATGCCACAGTTGCCCACGTTGGCTTGTGAGAGCCCTTCAAGCTGCTCCTGTGTTCCTTGTCAGGTCCTCAATAGTTTCTGAGGATTTACTTTCTGCCACAGGATGCTTATGGCTTACTTAGTCCTTTCCCTGCCCCAGCCCTGAAATCAGCCATTTACCCAAGGGCCCCACTTCCTTTTAGTGGGGAATGAATGTATTTAGATACTAAAATATTTTAGAAACTAAAACTAGGTATGCTCACCATTATTAAAATGTCACTGATTCTAGGTCCTTCCAGGGAACAGAGTCAGAGGCATATATTTTTAAACAGTTAGAAGTTCATCCTGATGCTTGAAATCCAGTTAAATACTAGAGGGCCTTCCTTACTTGCCCTCACTGCATCCATTGGTCTGTCTTCCTTCTCCCACACTGAGTACCTGGCCCCTAACAAAGTCAACATATTTGCTCATTTAAAGCATGAATTTTAAAGCAGTAGAGTGTCCCTCTTTGCTTCCCTTCTTTTCTAGCTGCTGAGATCATTTATTTTGGCATTCTTCAGTTTCAAGAGTTTTTCTTATTAATTTTCTCACTTGCAAGCATGCCCAGGTTTCTCTAAGCATATCTTTGCAGAGATTTCACCGTGTAGAAGTACTGTATTAATATTTCTTATCATAAATCAAACAAAGAGCAAGCCCCTTGCTTTGTGTGAGGCTGGGTTGAGGGATGTTGCTAATAACTTCCATCTGCTTGGCAGTTTACGGTTTACCAAGTACTTCTTTACATGTGCTACTTTATTCATCATGCTTCGAATTCCTTAGGTCCCAGACAAAATGGACAGTAGATAAATAAACCTAGAGCTTCATGAATGTTTCATGTAGTAGGACTCAAGTAATACCTCCTGATTTCTAAAAAGACGCATTTAGAATTGATGGCTGATGAAAACAGGTATCATATAAATGCATGGATAATCCTCAACAGTAGATAATCTAAAATTTTTTATATTCATGTAGGCATTATTTGCTATTGTTAATTTTTGTAGGAATTTTCATATCTTCCTCAGATTGATTTTTTTTTTTTTTTGAGAGGGAGAGACAGAGCGTGTGCATGAGTGCAGGGGGAGGGACAGAAGGAGAGGGAGAGAGAGAATCTTAAAAGAGACTCTATGTCTAGTATGGAGCCCTACATAGGGCTCGATCTCGACCCTGAGATCGTGACCTGACCCTAAATTGAGAGTCGGAAGCTCAACTGACAGACCCACCTGGGCACTCCAGGTTGATATTTTTAAAAGATATCTGCTTCCTAAACATTCACTGATTTACAAATGCTTTTAAAAGGGTGATTCTGGAACATGACTGTGTGGAATCTCTTGGAGAGATGTGAGTAGGGCCGCACCTCTTACTGATTAAATCAGAATCTTTAGGGTAGACATCAGTTGTTTCTAAAACTGTCCAGATTTCAGTAAGCAGCCACTATATGGCTGAGGAAAGTCTGTGCTGTTTTGGAGAGATTGGCTTCAGTCACATCTAAATACAAGGGACCTTGATTTGGGCCTGATTTCTGATTCAAATACTGTTGCTTAAAAGTATGCAAGGGTATATTTTGAGCTTCACCTAACAGTTAAAAGCACTGAATGTATTCTTTTATTTTTTTTATTAGCCAGCCATATTCGCTTTATTCTAAGAATTACACAATTTTCACATTTTAATGTTTCTGAAATTATGTTACAACCTAAAATTAAGGGTGTGTGTGTGCACGTGCACACGTGTGCACATACACGCACATTATCACATTCTAAAGCTGTACCTAGAGCAGGGCTCTTAAAACTCAGTGTTCGTTGGGAATTCTGGTTACAAGTGTGGAATTGTAGGCCAGTTTTGGACCTTCTGGAAGGACCTGTACAGTCAGCCCCTCAAGTGCTTCCGATCCACTAGGCCCTTGGACTTTGTTCTGAACAGCCATTTCCAAAGAGCCGCCCTCCACCCCCTCCACAGCAATGTCAGCGTCACCTGGGAACTTCTTAGAAGCGCTTGTTCTCAAGCTCTCCCCCAGACCTACTGAATCAGAAACTCTGGAAGTAGAGACCAGCAATCTGTATTTTCACTGGCACCCAGAAATTCTGATGCAGAACGAAGTTTAAGAAACACTCTTCTCAGAAATGCTGCTGCTGTTCCCACACTTCCTTGATGATAAGAATCACCCTGCATTCTTTCAAACGCAGAAACTGGGCTCTACCCCAACTCTGTTGAATTTCAGTTCCAAGGGGGGAAATAATTCCAAGGGCACAGGTGGATAATCTGTGTTATTAACAGGCATCTGAGATGATTCCTATCTCCAGACAAATTTGGGAAATACTAAGAAGACAAAGCCAGCTATGTGCCGGTTCACAGTCTTACATGTCCTACTTAGGGGTGTCGTTGGGTTTGGTGTTCGTTACCAGATTTAAATTTTTTTTTTTTTTTAAAGATTTTATTTATTATTTATTTGTCACAGAGTGAGGGAGAGAGAGCGAACGAGCACAGGCAGACAGAGTGGCAGGCAGAGCAGAGAGAGAAGCAGGCTCCCTGCCGAGCAAGGAGCCCGATGTGGGACTCGATCCCAGGACGCTGGGATCACGACCTGAACCGAAGGCAGCCGCTCAACCAACTGAGCCACCCAGGCGTCCCAGATTTAAATTTTATAACAGCCTTATGAAGTGGTTACTCTTTTCTTTCTTTCTTTTTTTTAAAAGATTTATTTATTTGACAGAGAGATCACAGGCAGGCAGAGAGTCAGGCAGAGAGAGAGATGGGGAAGCAGGCTCCCTACCTAGCAGAGAGCCTGATGTGGGGCTCGATCCCAGGACCCTGGGATCATGATCTGAGCCTTAGGCAGAGGCTTTAGCCCACTGAGCCACCCACGCACCCTGGTTACTATTTTCAAACCTATTTTACCGATGAAAAAACTGACATTTGGAGAACTTAAAAAAACACATCTAGGGTCATAATGATAGTGAACCAGAGAGCTGGGACTCAAGCCAGGAGCTTTCTGACACCAATGCCTTTGTTTTTAAACCATCCTAAGGTAGCTGCGTGCAAATTCTCATCACTATTGTTACAGCAGAGTGCAACCTTGGAGATAGACGCTTGCCCAGAGTCCTTCCTTGGTTCCGTAGTTAAGAACTACCAGCTGTAATCCCAGCCTGTTTTGCAGACTTTCTTCCCCACTGCTTCTCAACATGAACAAGGCCATTGTACTTCTCACCCTTGACCTGCCTTTGCTCCCTCCTGCCTCTGCTGTTACACTCATTGCACTTTTACTGATGGGAGCTCTCCATCATCTTCTCCTCCGGGCCTCTTATTCTCCCCTTCCTTCTTCCCCCAGAAGGACTCTCTTCCTCTTTGTAACAGTCCAAAGCTCAGCCATGCCTCAAGACTCTTAGTCTAGCGTCCTCCATGGAGCCTCCCTGCCCCATAGGCCTGGGTAAGCCCTTCGCTCTGGGACCTACCATGGTGGTCTTGGCATGCACCCCCGTTTGTCCCCAATATGGAGTACCCTGCGCAAGTGTCTTCGTCTTTCATTTGCATTAAACAACTTGAAGGTGCTCCTCTGTTTCTGGCTAAATAGTAGGAACTGCTAAAATATCTTGTTGACCTATAATAAAATCAATCCAGCTAAAGATCCACAGAAAATGAAGGTGGGTTTTAAAAGCAAGAAAGACAGGTTGTGGGACTTTCTGGGAGAATCTGTGACACATTTACATTGACTATCACATGAGCAATCCTGGCTTGGCAAGAGTAGATGAATTTAATAATTATCCCTTAGAACTTAGTTTATGGGGCTCCTCTCCTCTCTTTCCAACCCAGAAAAAGCCAGGGAAATCTTTTTTGGTGGGGATGGAATGACAGTGGCATTGGGGGAGCGGGTGGAAGTATGTTATATGCTTCATAAAGGGTAATAGCTTTTGTAAAAAAATTTACATTGTGGCCATCATTCCGGATGATAATGTATTTTCTTTTAAAACATAACAGGTAGTGCCTGTCTGGTTCCCTTTGAGATGTAGGGTAGCATAGTGTTTTGGGACAACTGCATCCTGTGTTCTGGAGCCTAGACCTGGGGAACACGTCCAGGTACCACTGAGCTAGGGTCAGGACTAACGCTGGGGAAAGGGCGCCACCTACTGACCAGCCATAGTTACACTTTTTCCTACCAGGAACCTCCTGTTTGTTTTGGCTCCAAGGAGGTGTCCTAAGTGGCTGGACCTGAGGCCTGGGAAGGTTCTCTGCCAGCACCCACCACGTTTCAAAGTATGGTATTCCAAGTTTATGCCTTCTGTAAAAGTCTCTCTCATGAGAAGAGTTCTCTCTTGAGGAAACATATCAACAGCCTTGGGTGGAAAATAATAGAACTAGTATTTGGTATTATGTAAGTTGTGGTACCATCACATAGATTTCAAAGATGGCTCTGTTGTTAAAGGGTCCAGGGGGGAGGCTAGAACTTAATTCTGTTTTAGATGGGTTAGAATCTGTTTAAAGATTTTAAGAATAGAAATTCATTTCACTTAAAAATAAAGCTTTGTTCTGTGACACATTAGTGAATGGGAATTTACATCAGAAAATGTCATTACATAGATGGTAGAGTTCTGGAATGTTGACTGAAGTGAGAGACACTGACAGGACAGGCACTGGTATTTTTTTTAATTAATTAATTTATTTTAAAAATTTCTTTCCAGTGTTCCAGAATTCATTGTTTATGCACCACACCCAGTGCTCCATGCAATATGTGCTGTCCTTAGTACTCACCACCAGACTCATCCAACCTCCCAGCCCCCTCCCGTCCAAAACCCTCTGTTTCTCAGAGTCTGCAGTCTCTCATGGTTCATCTCCCCCTCCAATTTCCCCCAACACCCTTCTCCTCTCCAGCTCCCCATGTCCTCCGTGTTACTCCTTATGCTGCACAAATAAGCAAAACCATATGATAATTGACTCTCTCTGCTTGACTTATTTCACTCAGCATAATCTCTTCCAGTCCCGTCCATGTTGATACAAAAGTTGCGTATTCATCCTTTCTGATGGAGGCATAATATTCCACAGTGTATATGGACCATATCTTCCTTATCGATTGGTCCATTGAAGGGCATCTTGGTTCTTTCCACAGTTTTGCAACTATGGCCATTGCTGCTATGAACATTGGGGTACAGATGGCCCTTCTTTTCACTATGTCTGTATCTTTGGGGTAAATAACCAGTAGTGCAATTGTAGGATCATAGGGTAGCTCTATTTTTAATTTCTTAAGGAATCTCCACACTGTTTTCTAAAGTGGCTGTACCAACTTGCATTTCCCCAACAGTGTAAGAGGGTTCCCCTTTCTCTACATCCTCTCCAACACATGTTGTTTACTGTCTTGTTAATTTTGGCCATTCTAACTGGTGTAACGTGGTATCTCAATGTGGTTTTGATTTGAATCTCCCTGATGGCTAGTGATGATGAACATTTTTTCATGTGTCTGTCAGCCATTTGTATATCTTCATTGGAGAAGTGTCTGTTCATGTCTTCTGCCCACTTTTTGACTATCTGCCCATTTTTTGAATCATTTTTTGATGATTATCTGTTTTGTGTGTGTTGAGTTTGGGGAGTTCTTTATAGATCTTGGATGTCAGCCCTTTGTACTGTCATTTGCAAATATCTTCTCCCATTCCATGGGTTGCCTCTTTGTTTTGTTGACTTTTCTTTGCTATGCATAAACTTTTGATCTTGATGAAGTCCTGAAAGTTCATTTTCATTTTTGCTTCCTTTGTCTTTGGAGACATATCTTGAAAGAAGTTGCTGTGGCCGATGTTGAAGTGGTTACTGCCTATGTTCTCCTCTGGGATTCTGATGGATTCCTGCCTCACGTTGAGGTCTTTTATCCATTTCGAGTTTCTCTTTGTGTATGGTGTAAGAGAATGGTCGAGTTTCATTCTTCTACACATAGCTGTCCAATTTTCCCCAGTACCATTTATTGAAGAGAGTTTTTTTCCACTGTATATTTTTTCCTGCTTCATCAAAGATTAGTTGACCATAAAGTTGAGGGTCCATATCTGGGCTCTCTACTGATTCAAACTCTTCAAAGTATAGGGATAGAGGGAACATTCCTCAGCTTCATAAAATCTACCTATGAAAAACCCGCAGCGAATATCATCCTCAATGGGAAAAAGCTGACAGCCTTCCCTTTGAGATCAGGAACACGACAAGGATGCCCACTCTCACCGCTCTTGTTCAACATAGTATTAGAAGTCCTAGCAACAGCAATCAGACAACAAAGAGAAATAAAATGTATTCAGATTGGCAATGAAGAAGTCAAACTCTCTCTTCTCAGATGACATGATACTTTATATGGAAAACCCAAAAGACTCCACCCCCAAACTACTAGAACTCATACAGCAATTCAGTAATGTGGCAGGATACAAAATCAATGCACAGAAATCAGTTGCTTTCTTATACACTAACAATGAAAATACAGAAAGGGAAATTAGAGCATCGATCCCATTTACTATAGCACCAAGAACCATAAGATACCTGGGAATAAACCTAACCAAAGAGGTAAAGGATCTGTACTCAAGGAAATACAGAACACTCATGAAAGAAATTGAAGAAGACACCAGAAGATGGAGAAGATCCATGCTCATGGATCGAAAGAATAAACATTGTTTAAATGTCTATACTGCCTAGAGCAATCTATACTTTCAATGCCATTCCAATCAAATTTCCACTGGCATTTTTCAAAGAGCTGGAGCAAACAATCTTAAAATTTGTATGGAATCAGAAGAGACCCCAAATTGCTAAGGAAATGTTGAAAAAGAAAAACAAAACTGGGGGCATCATGTTGCCTGATTTCAAGCTTTACTACAAAGCTGTGATCACCAAGACAGCATGGTACTGGTATTGTTTGATAAACCATTCAGCTTTCAGCTCCTCATTGAGGAGATGTTCCTGATGGCTTATCCTCTCAATACTCTGCCAGTCAGTTCGAAGAGTTCTCGAGAGGTGATAACAAGGATGCATAGGATTTGTTTCCTCTTCCGGGAAGATGCATCTGGGACACATGATGGGACGCATGAGAAAGGCCATTTCCTAAATCAAGTGAGATCCAAAATTAGAGCCTTGGACTTCTTTGGTGGAAGTTGTATCAGAGAGAAAAGATTTGCACTGAGTGAGTGTTCCAAGGAATGGGGAAGAATGGAAGGACTGTGAAGGAGGAGAAGGACTGTTGGTAGATTGGCTTTTCGGGGCTTCCCACTTTTATTCTAGCAGCACTTAACCCCTGGGGAATTCCAGCCCTCTGAATCCTGATAAACAAAGTCACATGAAACTTAGCTTCCCATTAAGGTGCACTCTTAGGAGGGTTTCACCTAACCTGGAATGAGAGGAAGGGAGTGCTACTTAGCCCAAAGGACTGGTACTCATAGCCAGCACTGGGTGCCAGGCACTGGGCTGATTGCCTTCTACAGATCAGTTCGTGGATGCTCCCTAGAGCCCAATGGAGGGAGAATAGCTTGGGCTCAGGGATGGAGGATTAGGAGTTTGCCTGCTGTCCCAGAGCTAGTAGTGAAAGGACTGAGATCTGAATCCAGTTCTGCCTGGACCCACAGATAATGATCTCCGTATGACATTCTCAACCTGTAATAATGTCATTTTAGATAGTGCTAGTGGGATTATCTTGGAGCTAGAGAAGCTACAAAGGACCCCATGGCTCACGTCTTTCTTAGATATAAGAGGCTGTCCTGCACTGTGATTGACAGAGGATTCCCTTCTTTCCTCCTTCCCTCCCTCCCTCCTTCACTTCCTTCCTTTTCTTTCTGACTAAAGATACTGCAGCTTTGATTGCATCAAAGTTCTAGACTACCTTAAATGGAAAAACAATATTTACCTACCTGTTGACTTGAGTGTGTGTGTGTGTGTGTGTGTGTGTGTGTGTGTACACATATGCAGGCGCATGTGTCTCTTCTACATGGAGCAGGGTCGTTGAACCAAGAGTTGGGGCATGATGCCAGAAGATGGAGCTGGTGTGAGGAGCACTGGACTGGGAGTCAGGGGTCCTCAGCTCTAATTCTGGCTCTGCTGTTTACAATAACAGCAGCAGCCGCTAACAGTTGAGGGCTCACAATGTGCTGGGGACCATTCCTAACATTTTTAATGTATTAATTCATTTAATCCTCTTGACCATTCTATGGATGAGTACTATTATTCCCATTTTACTGATAAGAAAATTGACTCACATAGTGGTTAAATGACTTTTCCCAGCTCACACCAGCTAATAAATGATAGAAAGTTGGCTTAAACTCAGGCAGTCTGGCTTACTATGTTAACTCTTATGTAATACTGTCGTTCAGCTAACTGATCTGCGAGTTTTATCAGTTAACCTTTCCAGGCTTTACTTTTCCCCATTTATAAATTCATGTTTTTAACAAATACTGAGTTCCAAGCTTGTGTAAGACACTATAGGTCAGGTAGAGTTGGGAGGGACGGTGTGCACAGACTCCTTCCTCACCCCTTGCAACCCCCCCAACACAAACACACACACACACACACACACACACACACACACACAGTGCAAAATGCAAAGGAGAGAGTGTCTACATAAGGCTGCAGGAGAAGCTGGCTTTGGAACTTAATCCTAAGGCTGGATACTGATCCAGAGAAGGTGTCACAGGCAGAAGTAAAGCTGAAGGCTTTGAGTTTGGAGACGCTCATAGTAACTAGCCCATTTGGGTGAAGAATGGGCTATTGGGTAGGGATACTGCCAGAGGGAGGCTGTGAGGCCTAAGGTTAAGGAGTCAGGTCCACGGCCATTCATATTCGAAGTAGTGTGGATGTCACATTGTGGAGGGCCAGAGTCAAGGCAGGGAGACCAGTGAGAACGGAGGGCCTTAAGTCGTGACAGGGACTGAACAATGGCCAGATGCCAGCAACTTGGGGCAAGCAGGATGGTGAAGGTGAAATGGGTAGAGGAGGGGTACAGTGGGCAGAAAGACTAAGTGAGAGGGTGACAGTGGCTTGCAGGGGAATACAGTTGAATTGCTGACTTCTTCTAGCTAAGTGTCCTGTGGATTCTGTAGGCAGACGAGTTGGGCCAGAGTTAGTGGATTTTTATGGTTGAAGGTCAGAGTAATGATTTTTAGAGGAAGATGAGAATGACAGCGATGTGCCAGGCATGTCCCTCCATCCCTGTTACCGCTAATCAGCAGAAGAGTACTGCTCTACAGGTGTGCGACTTTCATTTTAGAGGTTTCTTTCCTTCCCCTAAGAGGCAACGTCGCGGAGTGCTAACAGGGCCGACTCTGAAGCCAGAAGACTAGGATACATAGAGGAGCTGCTTATTGGGCAAGAAATGTAATCTTTCTGTACCTCAGTGTGTGCATGTGTTAAATGCGGATAACATGGTTCCTGTCGTAGGGCTGCTGTGGGGATTAAATGAGTTAATACAGATGAAGTCGATGGCCTGAGTAAGCACCTAGAACTGTGGGCTCTTCCTGTTGATGAGTAAACTGAGTAGCAGCGAGGTGGAGCGATCGGCCGAGGGCTGAGGACGCACAGCTAGGGGAGCCAGCTTCAAAGCTTCTGGACGTTCCACAGCGTGGTGTCAGAATGAGAGCGGGGCCCTCACTGAGGTGAGCCTGGAGTGAAAGGTGTGGTGGGACAGCACATCCAGGTGGCGGAAGGAGGAAGAAAAATAGGAGAAGTAACCAGGAGAAATATGGAGGAAGAACAGCAGTAGAGAACTTGAAAAAAAAAATCTTATCTGTTTTTCTGATTGTTAAAACAGCCTCACTCTGAAAAAGAAAATACCCTAGAACCAAATTCCTGTGATCCATGGTCTAGCCATCTCCCTGCTTCCTGTCAACCAACCATTGCTAGCAGACTTTGGAAAAGCAAAAGCAAACAGGAAATTATGGTATTGTAGGAAGTGGGGGAGAGGACCCCAAAGAGCAGAGGTGGTTGATAAGGCCAGAGGCAGGAGGGTCAGGTCCCTGAGGCCTGGTGTCGAGGAGGGCAGGGATGGGTCAGGGTGGGAGTGCACTAGTTAGGTTTGGAGTGAATCTAGTATGGGAGGGAGGAGGAGCAAACACAGACAGTTCCAGAATGATGGGGCTGGAGCGGAGAGTTGTGGGCCTGGGAAACTTTGTTGTGTGTGGACCTCTTTGGGAATCTGATGAGCTTAGGGACCACTTCTCAGAATAAGGGACCTAAGATAAAAGATGCAGGATTAAAGCAGGTAGACACTTCTATCCACAGACCCTTTGGAATTCAGAACTCCTGTAAAGACACTTCCAGCTTTCAGATGTGGCCCTTCTGTGAAGACTCCATCCTTAGGGGCCATTTAAGTCCTCCCAACCTTGTGTGTATAGAAAGCCATAGATACACTCAGAATTCTGAATGAGTCTGATCTCTAGCTTCAGGCTGTGATTTTAGATAAGGGCCTGCCTTCAGGTAATTTGGAACCCTGGAGCCTAGAGAAGTTAAGCAAAACATCGATATCATCACCCCAGTTACTTATTTCAGAAAGGTGTTGGCAGAGTGAGGAGTACTTTGGAGACTTATGCGCTGATCGAGTCCTCATAGCGCCCCCCGCAAATCCACTGAGACCACAGGGGTGGGGGGTTATTGACTCGTTGCAGGAGGGTCTTGGTAAGCTCCACGTGTTTGCAAGACGGCTGCCGCGCTTTCCTTTGGGGCTGGATCTGTTCCCCTCACTGCCTCCGCTGCATGTGAGCATATTTAAGTTTACAGATTTTATATTTGTTAATATATATATGTATATATATATACTTGTTAAAAATAAGTTTCTGTTTGTTTAAGTTTACAAATAAAGTTCAGAATATCACCAGTGACTCTTCTTGGACGAGGTGGAAAGCAAGAAGAAGGTTGACAGCAGGCACGGCCCAGGACAGATTTGTTGGGAAACATACACTAGAAAAATGAGTTTTGGAGATTTTCATTATCAACCATTTACTCAAAAACTGGCTGAGCCTTCTGATGAAATCATCATTAATATAGCAGAGGAGGATTTTTACATCCAGTAATCCCATTTACTGTTCACTTAGGATCCTGTATTTTTTTCTCAGGACCTAGGAGTATGTCTATAGGAGAAGAAGTTTTCCACTCCCTGCTACTAGGAGGTTTTGTGCCCCTAGATATGAAATCATCATCCCAACTACATCCATTGTTGGAAGTACTATTTTGGGTTGGCCCTGTGTAATGTGAAATGAAGAGAAAAAGCGTGTAGTTGAATCCCGATATGGAAATCCAGACTTTAAAACATTCTCTGATGGTTTGGCATCCGTGGGATAAATTGGTCATAGTTTTCAACAACTCAGATCAAAGCCAAATGCTGTTTGCATTCAGACAGTGATTCAGGGACCATGTCTTATTTGGTTTCTTTGAAAATAGAGCACAGACATTTTTTCATACCTTTGAGAAAAATCTTTTGGCCGCCAAACTTGTGCCTTGTAAATGTTATTGTACCCTAATACAAAGTTTTACGTCTCGTCTCAAATGTCTTTTTCGGAGTTATTCTGCCATCCCCAAGCTGAGTGGCTGGTTGCAATGAAGGTCTCCTGATGTAATGTGAAGAAGAAAAAAATAGGCCAACTGGTAAAGATAAAAAAGAAATGAGAGTAAATAAAACACATATGGAAGGTCTACTTTCAGAGTTAAAATGTATATGAGTGTGTATGCAAATCAGCCATCCAGATAGAAATCTAGGCTGGGCAGCCATAGGCACAATCACAAGGAACAAAGTTTGCTTTCTGCGGCCTTTCATTCCCTTCACCTGGGTATTTCTCCAGCACCTCCACCCCTGTTCTTAGTTTTCTTTCTGTCCTTCTGAACCTGCTAGAGAATCCGTAGCGCTCGGGACTTCAGGACTCCTCCTGCCTCGCATTTCCTTTTGCTTCTGCTCTCCCTTTGGACTCATGTGTCCTGTGCTGCTTTCCTCCTGAGGGCATTGCTCATCAGGGAGGAGCTCCGGGGGTAACACACACACACACGCACACACACACACAGGAGTGGGGTGGGGAGGGGCAGAGGGAGAAGGAATGAGAATCTCAAGCAGACTCCCCGCTGAGCATGGAGCCTGCTCTGGGGCTCGATCTCACAACCCTGAGATGACCTGAGCCGAAATCAGAATTAGACGCTCAACCGACTGAGCCACCCACGCGCCCCTAAATGATTGTTCTTTCATAGCCAGTTCTTGATTTTAACGAACAGATTATGTTTTAAAAATCATTTTCTGGTTTTTTGTTGTTGTTGTACATGTAACTGACTTTATTGAGTGTCTTTCGTGCAGAGTGCAGTGGCTTTGGATGTAGCATGGGGAGTCCAGCTTGCTGAGGGGGCAGGGGTCATTTACACAAAAGGTTAGAGAGCATGGCAAGACACAGCAGCAAGCAGAGGTGAAGCGGGCTGATTTGGCATGATCTAACGAGCGCTCATTCCATACACTCAGTGTGGCAGACACCATTCTAAGGGCCTCTCAAATATTAACTCCTTGAGTGTCTGTGACAATGCTCGTTCCTCTTCTGCAGCCAGAGAGACAGGCACAGAGAGTGACCCCCCAGGGTTCCTTGGCCAGTAAGTGTGGGGCTGGAACTGAATCCCAGCAGTCAGGGCCAGCTTGATGCGGCATCTCTGGCTTTAGGATGAGTGCCAAGTGCAAGACACAGACGAGGGCCCTGATGGGAGTGCGTGGTCCATTCCAGTGAGCTGAAGAGGGTTCTTCACCCTCTTCTTCACCACAGTTCTTCATCATGGCTACCCATTACAGTCCCTGGGAAGTTCAAGAAAGTCCCAATGACCAGGTCTCATCTGGGCCACTCAATCAGAATCTCAGGGGGGAGGCCCAGTCAGGTGTGTGAAGAGCGTCCCCAGGTATTCTGAAGGGCAGCTGGCCTGAGAAGTTGCTGGAGGCACCAGTTACCAAAAGTGGAGCCTGAGAGGGCAGGAGATCAGGAAGGTGGGAGGAGGGGGAGGTCAGTTGCCTGGGGGACAGGGGTGGAGAGCAAGGCCCCCACTTTGTCTTCTGTCTTTCCCTCTTCTCTCCCACTAGCAAGCTCTGGGTCTTCCTCCTCTTCTCTGACCGCATGGCCCTCCTTTATCTTTTGTCCCCTTTTCCTCCTCTCCTGTCAACCCCTTTATCTTCTTCTTTCCTACATCCTCCTGCTGTTCTCTTATTTTCTCCTTCTCCTGCCCACTGCTTCCTTCCACTTCATGGCCTCATGTTCACTTCACTTGACCTCATCCCTTGCCTTGGCAGAAGGTGGGCAGAGGCAGAGCTGCGGCTTTGGATGAATCTTAAAGTGCACTCACAGTGCTCCTGAGGGAATCTGGAATCAAGGGAAGGCCTGGGATGTGTAGATCTGGTTTTCCAAGAGTATACTTCATGTTTAGTGCTAGTGAGGGCCATATTCCCTGGGGACATAGCACTGTGGCACCTGGCTCTGGGGCAGAGGGGAGAGAGGAGAGCTCGGAAGGTGTGTTTTGTTTTCTGTTGCTGCTGTGACTGACTGCCCTCCACTTAGTGACTTAAAGAACCCAGTTCACATCTCACAGTTCTGTAAGAGAGAAGTCGGACGTGGGTGTCACTAAGCTAAGGTCCAGTGTTGGAAGGGCTGCCTCCTTTCTGGGAGTTCTGGGGAAGACTGCTTCATTGCGTTTTCCGTCTTCTAGTGGCCGCCCGCGGACCTTGGCTCACGGCTCCTTCCTCCATCTGCTTGGCCAGTAGTAAGTAACATGGTGCCTCTCTGGCCTCTCACTCCTGTGATTACGTTGGACCCACTTGGATAATCCAGAATTGTCTTTCAATTTTAAGGTCATTTTGTTAGCAACTTTAATTCCATCTGCACCTTAATTCCATTTAGCCATTTAACCTAACATATTCACAGATTCCAGGGATGAGGATCTAGGCATTTTGGGGGGGAGCCATTATTCTCCCTATAATAAAAAGCCTTACAGAGCAGGAGAAGTGGACAGTAAGGGTGATTCAGTGTAACAGGAGAGCACATGCAAAGGTCTGGGAATCTGAAGAGTGTTCAAGGTAGGTTCTGAGGAACATGATAGTGTAGTGTCACTTGGTAGTATCCTGTAGTGTCATGACACATACCATCTGTACGGTGTATTTTATTTATAAAGTTTACATGTAGTTGTTGTTAGCACATATCTCATCAGAATGTCTTCCAGTAAGCAGTCCTGTGTGGGGGCAGCGAGGTGCTGTGGCTGAGGGCCTGTGCCCTAGCCATAGCTGGGGTCTCGTCCTGCCTCCCCCTGTAGTAGACTGAGCTCTGTGAGGACTGAAGGAGATCAAGAATCTCAAGTACTTTGCCTCAGCCCTGGCACCCAGTAAACCCCTAATAAATGCGAGCTTTTATTATTGCCATAACTAAGCTGTGTCTTCAGCTTATGGCTTATAACCTGCCACTCACACTTTCTCCCTAATGTCCCCTTCTTGCTGGAAGGAAAATGAAAGCAGTGGCAGGGAGACTGTTTCTGACCTATACAACCAACTGAGATGACATCATTATTATCAGGCTCAGACATTCTAACTGCTGGCCCCTAAGTTCAGTCTAGAATCTGAGGACTCTGCTCCTGCTGCTTACACCAGTAGCCCCAAATGGTATCTATAGCTGAGCTTTAAATAACATTTGGTTACAAAACACGAGACAGAAGAGCCTGGGGATGGGGACAGCGATATTCCAGGCTGAACTGAAACTTTCTCAGGTAGGATGAATGACAGCAACAACAGAAATGAGTAGGACTCAGAGACGCCTGGGCAGATCTTTTCTACTTTTTTACTTTCAAATGTCATTCCAGGAAAATCTTAAGTCTGTTTTATCTGGGAGTGAGATAAAGTCCAATTTCAATAGGGATTTGGGAATGCACACAGTTCCTATTAGGTGCTGAGTTCTGGGGCTATCTTTGTTAACCAGTAACTGAGAGCACGGAGAAATGGCCTGCCTTTTCGAGGCACTTGTCTGACAACCAAATGGATAAGCTACTCTACCTGACTCCCAAAGGTTGACCAGCTGGTCTAAAAGGGGGTATTGTGTAATTACTGGGGAAGTAGAATGTCTCTTGTTTAATATATGACCAAATGGTAGGAGGATCTCAAAAAGGACGTGAGCCACAACTTATTTTTTTAAATAACCAGGCTAAAATGATAGCATAAAAACTAAGTATTTATTATTGGGTGTGAGCTCCTGTAAGTTATTAAGTATTGCTTTTCTTTGTACCCTCCATGATATACTGAACACCTTAGGTACTTCTATAAGAGGGATCTTTTAGCTCCCAAGGATGGAACAGTCCAGAAATTGGATGGAGATCAGGTATGGTTCCATCAGGACTCTGGGTCTGTTTTCTGCTCTCTTCTCCACCTTGCTCTTCACAAAGTGTCACCTTCCTAGGCAGGCTGAGAGGAAGGCAGCTTCATTTTTGTCTCTTCACAACACACAGAGGAGAAAAAAACACCTTTCTAGTGGCTCCCTAGAGAGAAGAGATGCTATATTCAGAAGCTATCAAAGAGCTTTACTCTCATGAGAACATCTCACTGGCCCAAATTGGGTCATATTCCCATCATTGAACCAATCCCTGTAGCCAGAGCTTTCTCTTCACATCATATTGGCCCAAATTAGGTCACATGCCCATCAATGAACTAATCTCCCTGGCCCGGGGAAGGCCTAATTGGCTTAGCTCTGAATTTGTGAGCCATTACCTTTGATCAGGGGAGAGAGATTGCTTTCAGAGACATCACACCCATTCCTGGAACTGGGGGCAGGGGTTAGTTTCTAATGTCATTCTTATGCTGTGTCCTTCATCGGTAGACAAAGCCCCTGGGTGTACGTGTGCTGGCCGGTTTCGTACTTTCCACTTAATCTTTGCAATAACTCAGGAAACAGAACTGAGGTCCTGAGTGGTTCAGGTACCAGCCCAATGTATCCCAGAAGTGGCAGAGTTAGGATTTCTAGGTTTTCTGATTCCAGAGTCCAACCTCCTTCTAACACACTATCTTGTCTGAGGGAATGGACAAACAAATGTCTGGGGGAGGCAGGGCTCCCTGCACGGAAAGACTAGTAGAGGAATGGTTAATGTGGGAGAACATTTCTCCTGGAAGCCTGGCCATTCCCCCACAAGCTGGGTAATGCTGCAGATATAACCTACTTCTCTCTGCCTCTGTTTCTTCATTTGTAAAATAGAACTTGTGCTAAATCTCACCTCATTGAGATGTCATGAGGATTAAGGGAACTAATGCAGGCAATGAACTTGGAACAGTGTTCCAACATGAAAGGCATCAATGCTTTGCCCAGGGCGTGTCTCCCATGGGGGCAGTTTGTCATTCATCTGATGGACAATAAAACTGTCCTCTCTCATCCTCTACATGGTCAAAAGGGGGATAGGAGTGTTTATGGAAACCTCCCAAGTATTTCAGCATCATGGGGCCTTAGAATTTGTTGACAATTTCCAAATGCATTCAAACTCCCTTGCGACAGGTGTATTTAGAGCTTGAGGTGAGTGGGGGAAGAGTCCAGAAAGCCACTGGGTCACTTTTTTTTTTTCAGAGCCTAATTCTATCCACAACTTACTCATCGTTCTCACTTATCCTGATGCCGTCCTAATGCTGTCTTCCCTTCCTTGCTTCCTGTTTTTATTTTTTACGTATTTTTTAACAAGGTTTTTATTTATTTACTTGAGAGAGAGAAAGAGAGAAAGCATGCACATGCGGGGAGGGGCAGAGGAGGAGAGAGAGGGACAAGCAGACGCCATACTGAGCATGGAGCCTGATGTGGGGCTTGATCCCATTTTTAAAAAGTCACCTTCCTCCTTGCATCCTCATTCTATATTTTCCTTCTCATAATGTAGTACATATTTTTTCCTGTTGGTAGAATTCAGGATGTGATGCAAATGACCGAGTGTGGTGTGGCAGGAGAGGAGTGGGGTGTCAGTTGGGGGAAGACCGTGGGGCAGTGGAGGAGGCAGAGAAGGAGGAGGCTTCCCCTCCTGATGATAAACATTGCTTAGACAGTTTCTTCCCCAAGAAGTAAGAACCTTCTGTTTACAATGATGAGCCTTGGGGCCCAGAAAGAGAATGTCACATCCATGGGTCAAGACAATCCTTAGTGTTCTTCACCACCTCTCAAAGCAGAAAAAAATGTCCTTTTGTTTCCCCATTCATTCATTCACTCAGTTAGCATTAATTACTTACTAGTGCCCAGCTGTATTGCTAGGCCACAAAAGACTTGTGAAGAAGTGTCAATTCTCCTTATGGGAAGGGACTTCGAGAAGGCAAGTTAGAGACAGATAGCGTTATGAAGGGGTAATTAATTTTATCTTATGTACCATATAGAAGTGACCAGTATGGATGCTGAGTGGTAAAAGAGTGGGAGACTGGCTGCCCGTGAAATGTTGTGTATGTCCATGAACTTCTTATTTTTTTTAATTTTGCTAAACTCTTTGTAGATATACATTAGTAGTATGTCAAGAAATACCTTGCCAACTTTTGCAGAACACAAGATGCATCTCAATCGGGTTTGTATAAAAGAGGAAGAAAAATTTTATCACCCCCCCCAAAAAGATGAAGAGGCATTGTATTGAGTAAAATATTTCAGATTTTGGTCAGTTGCAGAAGGAGTGATACGTTTTAGACTTTGATTTATAGTTTCAACCTCAGAAAGGAAAAGAGGTATGATGCTATGAATGTAATGGATGTAAATAATAATTTTTAAAAATTGCATCAGTGCTTTGGAAGCAGGAGAGTCTGGGCTGACAACACTTGTGGCAAAATTAGTTGAAAGATCAACTTAAATGTTTTATTAGGGTATCAAGCACTGATAACATTCCACTATCTGTACTATTTGCTTAGGAAGGTAAAATGGAAATTTTCCATCTGACACATTTATTTCCCCTCTTTAAGTTGGCAAACAATGACTTTTTCCACTGTATTTCTACATAACTGAGCTCTTGCCAGCCCCCGTGTGTGTCTGTGTGTGGGTGTGTGTGTGCGCACGTGTGTATGTGTGTGTGAGAGAGAATTGCTAGGCATGCTATCACTGGTGCTGTTAGTTCAACTTATCTGCATTTGGGGGTTAAAACTTGTTTTTCTCTATAGACATTTTAGGGGAGTAGGAATCTGATCGTGGTTCTTTTTTGGCAAGTTTGTAAAGGTTTACTGTCAGATCACTCAGATGGACACAAACAACAGTTAGGATGTTTCCTCCCAGAGTCCACTGTGTTCCACGGCTGTTGCTGTGGGAGTACTGTTTTGTGCTCTTGCTTGGTGTGAGCAGGTACAGGGGATCTCTGCCTTTGGTGCCTTTCTGTGGCTGGTCCTTCCACCTGCAGTGGTCTTCTTCGCTTATCAAATCTCTACCCCTTCTTTAAAGTCCAGCTGAAACAGCCAAGCCACTGCATGTGGTGTGTAGTAGGAAATGATGCCCGCTTCCTCCACGTTCCACTGTGCTTACCTGACACTGATCACAAGATGCCTTTATACACTTGCAGTGTACTTTGCAAACATTCAGAGAACACGCGGTATTACTTTGTAGAATAGCAACGTTACAAGGACTTGGGGCTTCAAGACTGGCAAACCTAGCTCTGCCTGTCTCTCTCTTTAACTCTTCACTGAGCGTCTGCTTCCTTGCTTCCGTGTAGGAGACCACCCACGCTATTCATAAGCTTGTTGGGATAAGGTGCTATACGCAGAGCCATCATTCTTGAGGGTTTGCTACATCCCTGGCCCTGGGCAGAATGCTTTCTGTGACCTCTTCCCTTGTGCAGTGCCTACAAGTGCTAATTCCTTAACCCCCCCCCCCCCCAAGTCCTGGGACAGAGTCGGTCCTCACTGAATATTTCTCCAGTGAATGAGAACTGGACTTGAGCTGGCAGGAGAGCTCTGTCTGCTGAGTCAGCTACCCTGAGTCAGCGGTTCAGATACACATAGCCAACAGCTCCAGAGAGGGAAGACAGCAACGGGACTGCACTTCCCACCTCTGGCTACAAGACTGCCAGGGTGTGAGTCCTAAGCATGATGGAGAGCTTATGTGGAAGGGAGAATGTCATTTCTGAACTACACTGTTTCCTTTCCCACCATTTCTTAGTCTCCCTTCCCCCACCCCCGCTGACCAATTTAGTCTAGAAGAGGTACAGATCTCATTCTGAGTCACTCCAGGGTTTTATTGGGAATGTTGCATTTTTACTATATCCCATGGAATGTAAGGACATTGCAGATCTACATTCCTGGACACACACACAGAAAGTCAAGTGAAGTACTGTACCTAGTTAGTGGTAAAGGTGTTAGGAATGTTAGAGGTTCATGCAAATCCCACCTAATTAAAGAATGACATTCCCACCCTAGGGCTCCTCTAAGTGAAGAGAATTTTGGGGATCTCCAGGTTGATGACTCATAGTTTTCCCAGTGTTTTATTTCCATGAGCCATTGATTAAAGTAGGGTGTAGCATAATATTTTTCTCTTCCAGCTAAGCTATTCCTATCAAGTGGGGAGCTCTGGAAGCTTCTTCAAGCCCCTAGGATATCATTTCCTGCATGAAAACCATTGTATTTAAAATGATATTTGAGAGATGGTAGATCGGTGTTTTGCAGCTTCCACTCAGGCTTGTCTTGTTCCTGGGGATTCTTGGGTACAGCACAAGAGTCTGGATGAAAAGAATTTCCCGAGACACATTAAAGAGTCAGTGTTCCCAACTTGCTCTGTTCCTGAAGGCTGGAGTTAATGATGAAGAGTTTTTCTGTGAATGTCAGGCATGTTGCAATAACTAGCCACAACAGAATAGTCATAGCAACTTCCACCACTTGGTTTCTTTGTTTTTGTGATGTTGCTGCATGCTTCATTTTATGAGTCTTTTCTTGTGTGTGGTTGAACCCATCTATTGCCATCTTGGGCTTGGATACTTGTATTTAAAAGGAGATGAAGAACAGAGAGATAAACTAGAAAATTGACCGAATGACATATCCTAAGTACTTATAAATTTGTTTCCCTCCCTCGATTTCTGCTGACAGATATTCTGATGATTAATATTCTGATGAGTTTCTGTCTTGAGGGAGGGAAAATATGTCTTCTCTAAAGGCAGTCTTGAAAAGCAGACCATAACAAGACATAAGAAGGATTGTGAAAATGGACTTTTGTCTGTGATGTCAATATTTTGGATACAGACCCACTCTAGTAATATTCTTTCTGAAGTAAGATAAATGAAAATTATTAGCAACAGCTTTTTGGGGGGGGAGTCATTTGTGTACTTGAGGGTTTCTATTTTGCTCACAGGAATGCTAATTTATATTTGAGTGAAAGCCCTTAGAATAGAATATAAGGACTGGTAGAATTCTTTTTTTCTTTCTTTCTTTCCTTCTTTCCTTCCTCTTTCTTTCTTTCTTTCTTTCTTTCAGATGGGAAGAGAGAGTGAGTGAAAGAGAGTGAGAAAATCTTAAGTAGACTCTACACCCAGCGTGGAGTTGGCTTGATCTCACTGGCCTGAGATCATGACCTGAGCAGAAATCAAGAGTTGGATGCTTAACTGACTGAGCCACCAGGAGAGGTGAAGTCTACGTGTCACTATAGAAAGGCCTAACTGGAGGGTATTTATGCTTCCTATGCATCGATTCCCAAGATGGAAGTCTGTGCATCTGCGGCAGTGCATGTGGGGAGTCACTAATAGCTGGCCTTCTGGGGACCGCCTCTTGAGGGCTCTGACCAACCCAAGCAGAAGGGCTGGGGTCACAGCGAAGTGGGGTACCAAGGTGAGGATGTTGAGTTCTTAAGGAGCAAGCGCCACTGTGTCACTCTATGGACGTAGCCCCTGTTGGGAATTTGCCTCCGTCCCTAAACAGTCTGTTTTTAGAGTTTCTATTCAGGTAACATTTTCATTTCTTCTCTGCTTGTACTTAGAAGAGATGCCAAAGGCAACTTCTGTGCCTCACCTAGCCATTTCTGGAAGTTACGTTCATCTGACCCTGTATATCAGAAAGACTCTTGTCATTTCCCACTTCTAAAAAGTTTTTCTTTCTGAATTTTACGATTGGGTATATTTCCCCCCTCTTGTTCTTTACTATTTGACATCAGATCCTGTCAAAACGTGGATACTTTTTCAAGTTAAAAAAAAAACCAGTTCAACAAATAGGGCCCGAGAGAGAAGGCAGTGTGTGTCCCTGCCCTTACCGTGTGCTGGAGTTCCCCACCTCCCTGGCACACGGGAAGGAGTGTGTGTGTGAATGTGTGGACGCGAGGCCTGAGAGCCATCGAATTGGCCAGCCGGGTGACCGGCGAGCCCGCCCCCACCCTCTTCCCCCTCCCCCTCCAGCGCACACACTCAGGAAGCAGCTGGCTACAGGCCGGCCCTCGCGGCCGATCACACATCCACACTCCTCTCGGGCCGCCTCCCTCCCTCCCTCCTTTCTCTTCCTCCCCCCTCGCTCTCTTCTCCCCCTCCCTCCTCCCTCCCCCTGCAGCCGCGTCCACACTGCGCCGCCCATGCAGCCCAGAGCGCGGCGCGCAAGGGCACCAGCGCCAGGGCCGGTACTGTTGCCCCTCCCCGCACCGCCCCCCCCACGCCCGCCGCAGCGGTCCAGGCTCGCACCAGCGCTCCCCCAACGGAACCCGCGGAAAGCAATTAGCCAGCATCCCGCACCGGCCCCCAGACGCATCCCCGGCCCAGGGCGAGGATGAGCAGGACAGGCGAGGCACAAAGTCGAAACTCAACTTTTTAAAAACATTTGCGTGTGTATGTGTGTGGGGAGAATGAGCTGATGCCGAGGGTCCAGCCACCCCCCTTCTGCCTCCTCCTCCCCCTGCCGCCGCTGCCCTCGCACACGCGCGCGCACACACACACGGCACTTGGGCCGGGTTTCCGCACTCCGTCCCCCGGCTTGGATGGGAGTTTTCATTTCCGAAGGAGGCAGAACCCGCGGAGCGCTCTGAAGGGCTGGAGCCCCAAGTTACTCCTCGCCAGCGCTGGCCGCCGCTGTCACTGGCAGGCGGGCCGGGGAAGGGACCCGCACGCCTGGCTTTGTTGTGGAAATCCGGGTTACCTGGTAAGTGGATACCATAGGAACTTTGCTCGCAGGCGAGAGAGGGGAGAAAGCGGTGCTTGAGAGTGTGGGGGAGTTAACGCTCTGAGACACAAACTAGGGATTAGAAATAGTTTTCCACGCTGAGCCAGTGGCGTTTGCGCGGGTTTAAGGCTAAGCGCACCCCCAGCCCCAGATTTTCTAAAAGCTGTGTTTGTTGAGATAGCAACCCTGGATTAGGAATCAAGCCCTGTTGTTGTCAGTTGCCTAAGAGCACCCAGTGTAGAAGACGGAAAGGAAATCAACAAGGTATTAAAGTTTCTTTAATTAGGAAGAGTTTTTGTTTTTGGTTTTTCTTTTGAACAACAGGGGCTAGAGGGCCACACAATCAAGGCAAGTTGCAGGACGCGGGGGCATGGTCCTGCACGCTACCCAGGAGTCGCGACTGAAGGGAAACTTGGGAGAAGTGGGAATTGATGGGGTGACGTGAGGTCCCGCGCGCTCACGGGGCTGTAGTTGCGTTTTCCAATTCCACGTGTTTGTGGAGCTCCGCTAAGGGTGTTTTGCATGCCTACCATCTCGCCAAAGACAATGTCCTCATTGCTCCGGAAGGTCCTTGGGTTGGGGGTACGTTGGCTTGTCGCTGGGAGAGGTTCTGTGACCCGCAGCCGCCAGGTCTATAACTATAACCTCCCACGCCGCAAAATGCTCAGACATACCCAGACGCTCACACTCCCCACTGGGTTCGTCACTTTGCGTTTACATTTTTATGGGGCCCGACAAAATGTCAGCACTGTTTGGAAAATGTCTCAGTCTCCGGCGCTCTGTCCTGCTCGCGGCTGCAGTCCCTGTAAATGACCCCGTGTGTATTTTGAAGTCGGTCCGGGCCGCTCTCTGGAAAGCCTGAGTGAGCAGCCGGCTCTCGCCTAGACACACACCTTGCCCCAAGCGACACTTCCAAGTTACTCACTGGAGCTGACAAGTCACCTCGGGGACGAGGAAGTTACCCAAGTGTCTGGAAAACTTGGCCCTGATGGATTTGTCATCCTATGGATGATTCAATTAGGTACCTGGAGGGAGAAGCTTTGGGAAATGTTGTTTCTGGCTTCCCAGGTCGCGCCCTCGACTTGTTGGGGGTGTTTGGGAGGCAAGAAGCAAAAGGAGACCCGAGGGTTCAGACAGGAGCTTGATGGGAACCCCAGCTCGGGCCGGGAAGGGCAGTGTGCTGGTCCCCGCCACTTGGGTTTTCCAGCCGTGGGCTCCAGCGGCGCCCTTTCGGCCGGACTTACTCAGGACCGGGTTGCACAACAGGAAACCGGCACGAGTTTGTTTTGTTTTGCTGCGCTCGCTCGCGGACCGGGCGGAGGGTTAGGGTCAGAGGCGGCCGGGGAGTGACAGGGTCTCAGCAGCGTGCCCCAGCCCAGCGTGCCCCAGCCGGGCCCTGTCGCCTCCGCCCTCAGACCGCCCCTCGCTCCGTGCCGTGGATCTTAATGCCCCCGGTGGGCCGGGACCTCTGCGGGGCCTGCCAGGGGGGTCCGGAACTGATAAGGACTGCCCTTCTCCTGCCCTGCCCCAGACGTGTCCCCAGCACCTCTCCGGATCTCTCAAGCCGTCCGCTGGCCTGGAGAGGCCCCCGCCCTCCTGCTCTGTATTCTGCTAGGCTTCCCGGGGTTCTTCGAGGCCCTCATCTCTGGAGCATCCAAACCCGGGGCAGGGGCTGCGGGTGGAGGGTACTTCCGGAATGGCAAGGAGCAGCGTCTGTTGGTACTGGACTCCTGCAACTGCCACCCCTTTTAAGGGAGAAAAGGGCTTCCATCCTCTCCCCACCTACTTCCAGAACATCAGTATCTCCCCAGAGTTTGGGCCAGGATGGGGGATGGAGTGCTGGAGCTTGTGAGGAGAGGGACATACTGCAGCTCCCCCCAGCGGACCAGTTCCCTTTAGGATATGGAACTGGGAATACCGAGTATAGGCTGTTAAAGCTAGCAGGGACCTTGGAGATCACCTATGGACGAGGAAACCCAGACCCAGAGACTTTTAGGGCTTCGTCCAAGTCTTCATAGCCAGTTGTCACAGATGCCGGGCACACACTCAAGTTTCCCAGTTTCCAGTGCAGAGAGCATTTCTTGGCATGAAGGTGAACTCAAGACAAATGTGAAGTCTCCTTATGTCCCCACTGAAAGCTTTGATGAGTCATGATTTCTGCCTTGGGAGTTAGCCAGACATCCGTTTTCCCCTGTGTCCCATTCTCCATCAGACTACCCTTTTACACTAAACTGGGAAGCCTATTTTTTTAAAATAGAATTGATTTGTTTGGTTTTAATCTTCTCATTCCTCCTCTTGCCCCTCCTCTAATTTTGCTTCCTTGGTGAAATGTAAAGTAAGCGCAACTTGCGAAGTTTTGCAGAAAAGGATCTGCCCACATGAAGGTTGGGGGACAGCTTGCCTCCATGTAGAGACAGGAGTATGTGGTATAACATGTTAATGTTGCAACTGGGAACATGCCGAAGGTTATGGATCACATGTACGTGCGCTCCAATTTTCAGATGTTTTCACTAGTTGTCTGTGGCAGCCCCACTAGACCAGCCACTGCCTTTGAAAGGAAGAGTAGGGGACATTTCTTTTCCAGTTCCTTTCAAAACACTTTTCCTTATTGGTAGTTGGATTCCTTTCTTTTGTTGCTCCGAGGACCCAACAATTCTTGAGTATGAGTAGTTCAGTCTAAGTGCTGCTGTAACTCCCTCTCTTCCTGGTTCACCTTAGGCCATTTGTGAGAGGACATCTTTTCTCGGATCTCTGGTCCTACCCAAGTTCCTTAATAGTAGTTAGTTTGTCAGAGATGGAGTACTTGGGGTCTGTTGGTTTGTTTGGAAGTGATCATCATTCCAAATAGGTAAAGCAAATTTTGGGGGGTGGGGTGGACCCTGAGGTTCAGCTAATGGGTGAAATTCCTCTTGGGCCCAAATAGGCAGGATGGGGGAGGTGAAACAGTAGTGAACTAATATTTGGTACCAGTCCTGTCTTCATTCATGTGGCAGAAAGTGGTCTTCCATTGTTTCAAAAGAGAGCTGAGTGTTCTCAGTCTTTTTTTCTCTGGGTGTTCTTTCTTGCTACTAAATTAAGCCTGAGGACATTCTTTTTACTTTTGTCCCTCTTATATTGTAGGTATTGATCTCTGGATTTGAAATGTTAATTTGTAATTCTTCTCGAATAGAGATGAAGTACTTCTTGAAGGTGATAATTCAGGAAGTGGCATCCTGTGCACATTCTCTTCCCTGGAGAAGTCATTTTCTACGTTTTTATAATTATTTTCTGGGGACGCCTGGGTGGCTCAGTTGGTTAAGCAGCTGCCTTCGGCTCAGGTCATGATTCCAGTGTCCTGGGATCGAGTCCCACATCGGGCTCCTTGCTCGGCAGGGAGCCTGCTTCTCCCTCTGCCTCTGCCTGCCACTCTGTCTGCCTGTGCTCACTCTCTCTCTCTCTCTAACAAATAAATAAAATCTTTAAAAAAAAAAAAAGAATGAAATCTTGCCATTATAATTATTTTCTGTAGAGGATATTATAAAGAAGGTGGAAATACAGGACTTTCCACTAAGTTTGGTTGCTTCATAAACTTAATTAGGATTGAAAATAAAATTAAAAAATAAATAAATGGAGCGTAGGAAATTGTACTGCCTTACTCATTCCTGGAGGATGAGACATGCAACAAAATCTTGAAATGACTCTAACATGTAGTTTGATAAAAAAAGATGCCCATGTTCCAAGTTTTCCAAGTTTTCCATTTACTTCAGGCAGACTTAACACAAAAGTCAAATTTTTATTGAGCCAAAATAAAATATCCATGCAGAAAAGTACACATATCTTAAGTTTGATGAATTTTCACAAGCTAAATGCAACTGATTAACTGGCATCCAGATCAAGAAATAGAACATTACCAACACTCCACATACCTCTCACATACACCCTTCCACTCACTATGTTCCCCCCCCCATCTTGACTTCTAACGGATATATGAGTTTTGCCTGTTTTAAAAAACACCTAATGTGAGTGGAATAATTCAATATATAGTCTTGGGTCTGGCTTCTTTCACTGACGTAACAACCTTCTAATAGGTCAAATAATTTGGATTTCCCTTTAAACATGGTGGGAATAGTTTAGCTTGCAGAAGTTAGTTCATCAGGCATTACTTAATATGATAGAATAAAAAGAACACTGACAAAAAAATGCTAATGATGGTCTGATAGGGAGATAGCAGACAAGAGTAAAACGTCCAGCATGAAGCCAGTGTGGGATGAGCAAGGAGAATGCCAAGGGGCTCCTTCCTCCACGACTGTTCCAAATGCATTAGACAGCCCCTCTACTAGGGCCACCAACCCCCGAACAAAAGAAGTGCCTGGTCTCCATACTGAAGTGACTGTTTTGTTTTCCAGCTTTGAGGTACGATTTTTCATTGTTCGTGAGTATATCACAATAAAGGCCAGAAGGCTGAGAAGAATGCTGTAGTGTCTGTGCTACTTTCTCCTGTCAGAGAAAGGAATGAACTGGGCAACATGCACCTGTGATTTAACTGGCTCTGCAGGACACAGAGTGGAGGATTTGTGATCATACAGTTACACCTTATTGTACTGGATTTATTTGGGCAATAAGTGATAAGTATAGGATATAAATACATAAATATATATTTCATTGATCCCACACTTTTCAGTATAAATGAGTAGTACGAGTACAATAAATGTACATAATTTACAAATGTAATATAAAAATCCATACATTTATAATACATGTAGTATGAAAATGTAAGTGTATAGCTATAATATAAAACCATCTATGTACATATAAGGACCAGTGACAGTTCAAAGGTAAATTAGGGCCCCTAATCGTGTTGTCATTAGAATTTAGGCAGGGAGATGGAACACAGACAGAACTATAAGGCAATGTAGAAAGTTATGAATGCTGTAAGAGAGGTATTTCGAATAAAATAGTTAATATTTATTGGGTCCTTCTATGTGCCAGGTGCTATGGTAAGCAAGTAACATACTTGATCTAATTTAATATTTTATAATTCCATGAACTATGTATAATAGTGTAATTTTAACCATTTTGCAAATAGATACAGTTACTGAGAGAGGATCAAGGAAGGCCTGGGGTGGACCTGGAGGGTAAGTAGGATTTGGATTTGGAAAAAAGGGGGACAAAAGAAGGAAGAAGGGGAAAGACCACCCATGTAGACTCTAAGACAATATTGTAGGATGAGCAGAAACAAGGATCCAATTAAGTTCCACTATGGGAACATAATCAGGGGATTTGTCTCTAAAACTGGAATCATGAGAGCTGTAAGTGGTTGAGAGCAGACCTGAAATGAAGAAAGCTGATGGGGCCATTCTTGTCTGATGTGATCTCCTCAAGGCCAAGCATGGGAACAACTGCACATTCCTTCAGGTGCAGCAAGCCTTGCTGAACGGCAGATGGGGAGATAGGGTTACAGTGCCGGTCCGGAACCTGTCCCGGGGAACTTGGTAAAGAGATCAGACTTTCTTCCTATCTTTTTCTTCTTCAAGATCAGATTTTCTAAATATCAGTTATTCCCAAAGTTTCATTTCTAGGCCTGCTGAATATTGTACGTAGAAAACTAATCAGATGCCAGGGATATGTATGAATTCTTGTTATTCTTGTGTGTGAAGAAATGGATTAATGTTTTCTCAACCTTTCCAGCGTGACCAGTGGATTCCACTTCTTTCTGTAACTTGACTGAGTCATTCATGTTGATGTTTCCTTTTTTCCCCGTTTCTTCCTTTCTTTCCTATCTTTTTCTTCCTTCTTTCCTCTCTTTCTTTCTCTCTCTCTCTCTTTCTCTCCTTCCTTCCTTCCTCTCTTCCTTCCTTTCTTTCTTTCTTTTTCTTTCCTTCTTTCTATTAATATGTTGTCATGTTGCTTAAAGCCTAGTCATTGTTGTGAATGTTCATACTTCTGCAATGATGTCAGTGAACATAATTTAACTTGTGTAAAACTTTTGTCTATTAACACTAAAAATAGTCTTATTGGTCACTTTTAAGTAATAACTACACTGAAGGAAAGAAATCACTCAGTTGTACATGTGATGTGGGACACTTTAATATGCTTGAATATTTGTTTTAATGAGTGATGAATTCAATTTTATTTCTAGAATCTCCTGTAAGTAGTTATTTATTACCTGTTAGAAAGGATTGTGATCTTTACCTTTGTAAATAGTTATCCATAAGGACCAAGTAGTCATCTGTAGACAAAAAATGACAAAGAATGCACTTGGCATTTGCCGTATTTTGCTACATATGTATCTCCTCATATGAGGCTGGAGGTTTTGTCTTGTTTTTGAAAGAAAAGCCAGTTACTCTTCTTTTATTATTTCTGAAGAGGCCTTTGTGTCTCAAACCATGGCCGCGTGGAGTTCCCTGTTTGCAATTCAGGTAATTAATTCAGTGGTGACATCATAAGGAATGTGTTCATTTTTCCATTTCAAATTCCTCTTCATTGGATCTGATGGTTAACTCATATTAAGAACACGTTTTGAAAAACTCAGTTCTCAAAGGCAGTTATGTATTAATTGAAACTTGTCTCCCTTTAGCATTCTAAGAAGGGAATTCTCTTTCAGGGAAGGTCCTCTACCTTCTGCAATGAGGAGTCACAGTTGTGGGACGTTTTGATCCTAATTCCGTTAGTTGGTTGATTTTTGATGTTTATAGAACACAAGTGATTAGTGATATTCACTGAGTCGAATGCACAGTGAAAAGATAGCAGTGGTAAAATGATAGTTTTGTACTGGTGGATCCTTATGTTTTATAAAGATAAAAATGATGAACTTTTAGATCCTTTGCTCATTACAGCTGTATTTTGATCTTTGTTTTACTTTGGTTCAACTCTGTCTATACCTCCACCTTTTCTTTTTGTTAAGTGCCTGGGCATCCTTTTGTAACAGTGATTTTTATACCTTTTTTACTGTAACTCACCATAAAACCTAGTTTTCATCTCACCCAATATACACCATATGCATTGAAGATAAACAGACATGGACACTCACAAGTAACTGAAACAAAATAGTACTTAACCATTAATACAGTCGATGTACTCTTATAGCTTCTATTTTGTTCTAGTCAGTTCTATTTCATTAAAAAACATGTTTTCCATTGAATAGTTGATTTCAGTGCCTACCAACAGATTGCAACCAGTGTGAGAAACACTGCTTTAAAAAGAGCCCTTTGTTAAACATACATCTAGGAACTTAGGGCCATGCATGGTTACCTTTCTGAACATATCTATGTTTGTCTTAAAAATCTTTTTGGTTCCAAGTACATTCTCATTTTGTGTGATTTCTTACAGTCCATCCCCTCTCCCTGCCATTTGTGATAGGGTCACAGATTTCTAGAACTTTCTGTACTCATTGATGAGTTAGTGATTGAGGCAAAGTAAATGCAACATTTGTAGGTAATTACTACTAAAATTAGTGACATTTGGTAAGCTGGGGGAGGGTCTGAGAGTTGTATAGATGGATTAAAGTATGGTGAACAGATTCTAAGAGAGGTTACTGAATTTTTAATATTGCCCTCCAGTAGTATTTTCCTGAAGATAAGGAATTTCTTTTAGCAGTCTGTAATCACAGCCTTTGCATGGCAGGTTTTCGATTCTGCTTTGGTATTTAATTTAGGATTGGCTGACTTAGAGACTAGATTCCTGAATTGGACTTGATCTTCTTTTTCTCCTACTTCTGTCCCTCTTCCCCTTTCCTCTTGCCTTTCTTTCCTTTGTCCATATTTACTACCTGCATTTGGCATATCATAGCCATTAACTTAAATTTAAAAGGGCACTGCCAGATATTTTACTCCCTACTTAGGGAAGATTATTTTCATTGAGAAAATTTTATAAAATATAAAAAAAATTAAAATGTGTATATCTCTAGATAGCTAAGGGTTGAAATCCACAGCAAAGACAATCAGGATCTCTATTAGATGGGATCCATAATGTGCATTATATTATCTTTTCTGAGTGGTCTTTGAAAGAATGGTCTTGAATCCCTGGAGGGAATAGTGATTTGTCTTCATATCTGTAATTGATATAACTCAGCCCTAAGCCTCTTTGATATGTAAGATTGTATTTTATTGGTGATTATATTACTTGAATAATGTGTGTACACCTTCGTGTTCAGAGTAAGTATGTTAACATTCTTAGCATTTCTGACATCAGACCTGAGCAGTACCTACGTGACTGTATAATCCATACGTGGTAGCTACCAGGTGTAGCCTCTGTAGTTTGTTCTCGACGTCCCACTACTATCCCACCCAGCCCTGTTTCCGTGTAACTTCTATTGTAACGTCTGTGAATCTGTCAGTCTCATTGAATGAAGTTGGAAACCACAGAAATGACCAACTCCACTTTGTTGTGGATTACTTTATCATAACACAGCCCAGTCCCTTTCAACTTAGAGACATGATACTGTACACGTTCAGTGCATTTCCTCTATAATACCCTCCTGTTTCACAGGCGCATGTTTGCACTTTCCTCTTGCTAAAATTGCAGACGAATAATTTTGATTTATTGGTTTCATTTAATATAGCCATGTTTATATTGTTGCCAATAAAATGACTTACACGATTGGTTTTTGTTTATACAATCTTTTCTGAGGAGTCAGTCACCTGTGTTAGGACAAGGTACATTCTGCTGATTAAAATGAACTCCTGGGATCTAAGAACATTCAGCTCTATCTGTCCTTGATTGAATTGCAAAATGTGCTTCACACTGCAGCCGTGCATGAGAATAACTTATATTATCTGTCAATAGGCTTTTCATTTCTATATTCTTCTGGCTACAAAAGCGGTAACCAAGAGAAGCGCAGGGGAATAGCTTGGGCCTATTAATGATCAAGGCAGCGATGTTGAAAAGGCAGTTAATGAAATTATAGAAACATTAACCCGAAGGGAAAAAAATAAAAAGAATCAATAAAAACCCGATTTTAGATGGCTTAGATGTATATAGAAGAAGTAGTTCAGGAGCATTTTTGTTTGCTGACCAGTATTTTGTGTCTCATTATCAGATTTCCTATGCAGGGTAAGAAACGCTTGTGGCATAAGGAATGGAAAATGTAACAAAGGCTAAATGTAGCCTAAGGAAATGAAATGATGTATGAAAATTAATAATTAACTGGCTCATCGGATGAATTATGACTCTAGATGAGTTTATTAATGATATTTACTAAGAAAGGGCTTTTGGCTGTAAATAGGCATTATGGAACTTGTGTTTTTGGAATTTTCTTGAATGTCTGGGTTAACATTGCTTTTCACTTGTTGGATCTTTTTAAAATCTGAGACACAGCGTCTGGAGCCTTGGGTAGAAGGTAGAGTCATGATTTTGTATTTTGATCAAAGTCATAGCTTTTTCAAAACAGTGAAATTATTAAATGGTTTTGTGCCTTAGTTTCCTTAAGAGTTAAGTAATTTCCTTTCTGACCTGACTTACAGGAGCATGTTTTAGGAGTTTGAAAGTGGTCAACAGGAAAGATTTATTAACTTATGCTGACTCATTTAACAGAATGAGCATTTTCATTGAACGGACAGAGCGTTGAAACTCTAAATGTATCACTATGTCAGATCCAAAGTACCCTAAATTTGTACTTTTGGATGTTCCTTGCATTTTCTTTTCTTTTTTTTTTCTTTCTTTCTTTCTTTTTTTTTTTTGGTTCCTGTTGACAGCTTTGGGTAGGCAGTGGGTGGAGGGTGTCGGAGAAAGTAATTCTGGAGAACTAGAGCAATTTTTTTTTTTTTTTAAAGAAAGATAGCTTGAAGGCGGAGGAGGGAGGGGCAGAGGGAGAGAATCTCAAGAGAATCTCAAGCCGACTCCCCATGGAGTCTGGAGCCAGATGTGGGGCTTGATCTCATGACCCTGAGATGATACCTGAGCCAAAATCAAGGGTCGGGTGCTCAACCAATTACACTACCCAGGCGCCCCTTGAATAGGTTTTTAAATAGAAAAATGATCTGCCAGTAGAATCCTACCAGTTAGGTTTTGATATTGATTAGTTGTGATTTTGTTTTTTGGCAAAGCGTAGACATATTTTATCCCGAGGTCCATTTATTAAGGTAAGTGTTGTCTTACAACACACTGCTGAGGTGAGAACCTCCTATCAGCTCTTGCTTTGATGGAGTGGATGAAGATCACTCTTTTTGCTTCCATGTCTGCTCTGTCCTCTTGATTTAAGTGCCATAGGTATAAAATCTACAGATTTATCCTTGGTCATCTTAAGTGGGTATTTTTGATAATCTTCCTTATCTTGATTATCTGGGGGATCAGAATTTCAAAAGACTGTAGAGCTTATTGTCAACTTCCTTGTTTTGTGGATGAAATCCCTAAGCCCAGGAAAGTTATAAATGATTTGCTAGAAGTAGAACTCAGGTGTCCTGGCACTCTGACTCAGTAAGGATGAGTCTTCCTTAAAAATTAGCAGTTTATTCCTTTTTTGTTACCATGTGGACTTAGGATTATAAATGATCACATGCATGGCCTAGCTAAAAAGTATAAAAGTCCTATAATACTGACAGATAAAATTGATTTTTAAATTCTAGTCTCTAATGCTTGAAAAATCTACTGGCATAATTAATGTGAAAACTGGGTTATTAGGCATATTTTCTCATAGAGTTTATTTTATTTTTGTCTTGAGGCTGGTGTTCTTAGCTTGTATGCCATTGCCTTACTGGTGTTTCTTTATGGCCTTAATCACTTTACTTTCTGGTTTTGCCTTTTTGGTGATAAAATTTAAGTGCATTTTTGTTATTGTTGTTGTTACATTCAACCTAAAGCTATTTACAACAGAAGTGCAGTTTATAAATAAAATAAAATAAAATAAAATGAAAGTCCAGTTTGACAGGCTGGTATGAGTGTCTGATACTTAATTAACTTCTCTGCATGTTAATTATTTTCTTGCAAACTCACCCTCTTAATGATCTAACCTAATGCTAAGTACCTACTTACATCTCTTTATCCAGATTTTTGCTTGTATGTGATCTTGCTGCCAAAAAGGACTCCTTTGTTTTAAAAAACCTGTAAGTGGGCATAGTCTACAAATCTACAGACACTTGTCTCATGGACTCAGGGTGACTCATAGTGCCAGTCATGTCGGATGATTCTTCATTTTCAGCAAATTGCCAATACAGCACATATACTTAATTATTTATTTTGGTTGGTGCTGAATAAGTGGTCTCTTCTGCAAGGTTCAGAGTACTCGGAAAACACTGTTTTATGAATGCATGGAGAATAGATAGGAAACATCCTCTGGCAAAGCAGAGACATGAAATGATTGTTGTTCATAGTCAACCCACAGCTCAGCAGACCAGCTGATAATACACTGGAGTTCCCTTTTCTTTTCTTTTTCTTTTTACACTGGAGTCTTAAATGGACATAGCAGGGAAGGCATTGGGATTTTTCCAGTGTGAAAAATCAAAATCTTACAACCAGTTTGATACTAGGGTTCACTTCTTAATGTTCCATGAAACAACTTAAGCTTAAAACATAGGGCACTTGGGTGGCTTAGTTGGTTAGGCAACTGCCTTTGGCTCAGGTCATGATCCTAGAATCCCAGGATCGAGTCCCACATCCGGCTCTTTGTTCAATGGGGAGTTGGCTTCTCCTGACCCCCTCGCCTCATGCTCTCTCTCCCAAATAAATAAATAAAATCTTAAAAAAAAAGCTTTAAGCATAAAACAAACCTTATCAGGTTTGGCTGAGCTGGGTTTCCTTGTCCATTCTTGGTGTTGGTAGTGGAGAGAAGGGCAGGAGCCGGACCTCAGAGCATTTCTTAGGACTGGATGGCATGGCAGTATGAAATGTGACAGACTGATAGAATTCTTAATAAAGTAGAGAATTGGCAAAGATGAGGAAAACATTCCAAGTGTTATATCGTTAGTAATTTTTGAAGTTCTCAACATTCGGGCACACAGAGTAAACTTTGCAGAGGGCAGACTGAGTGCTTGATTTTTGATTTTTTAAAAGGATAAAGAAGAAGAAGAAGAAGAAGAAAAAAAA
>ML102187.1:42235-67141 GCA_003697995.1 Taxidea taxus jeffersonii
GAAGAAGAAGAAAAAAAACCCTCTTCACAGAGAGTTTTCCCTCTGTGCTGTTCACTCTGTCGAGTGGAGCCATTTGCTTGGGAGCTGGCGGGAAATAATTGTCTAAGACACGGGGTGGATCATACAGACAAAGTAGGAATCATCCAGCTGAGAATATCTGACCGCTTGCTGCTTTGCACGCAGTCGTATCTCCTGTATTTGTTCAGCTTTGGCTTCTTTTCATGATGATCATATCTGTGCAAAAGAATACAAAGAGTCACTTTGTTTGTCAATCATTTGGAATAGTGATGCTTAGTCACCTCGAGTCTGTGTATGTTTTGGGGAGCTGTTAGTTAAGGGAGGGAAGAACCTTTCCCGAAGATTTATAACCAGGGAATACTGACATTATGTCCTGTGGTCATATCAGTGCTGTTGGTTCTCTCTTCGCCACTTGAGGAAGGGGGTGCTGGGATGGCAGATGGAGCTACGTTTGTGGAACCATGGTTGGTTTACTGTGAATGGTGTGTGGTGAACATACTTACCTTTAGAAGGGCTCTTCTTGCAATATGCTTTCCATAAAGTGTTTTGCACAGACTTTTCCTTTTCTAGGATCTTAGTAGAATGTGAGAGTATTGTGATGTTGATTCTGTTTCCATCCCCATAACTCAGAATCATTACGGAACCAAGACTCCGATGCTGCTGTGAGTGTTGCATATGTGGGTATATGATGTCTTTGCGAGAATCCCAGATTGCTGTTTGTATCTTTTGTAAGCCTAGGGACTAGGCTCTTATGGTAAAAATCAGAGGTGGTTTAATATCCTCATAACCTCCTTTAGAGGCCATATCAGCCTTTTGCTTGTTTACTGAAAACTTTGGAGCATTAGTCTCAGAGATCATGGAGGTAATGCTTTGGGTTTCCCAAGACTCACTGTAGCAAAAGTGAACTAGTATGGACAGATCCTCTACGGAGCAAAGTAAGTTTCATTTTGCAAGCTGGCACCAGTTGATTGGTCATAGTTGCCAAGAGCACCGTATTGAGAAGGGCTCAGTGGCAAACAAAACAATACAGTGATCCGTAATCCACATCTACCATGAATGCAGAAGGGGAGAGGGCCTGCCAGTGACCCATGTGTTTGATGACCCTGCTTTACATAAAAGGCCATTTTGCTAAGAGTGCTTCTTTTCTTCCTGCTATGAATGCTACACAGGTTGAAAACTCACTGTGACCTATTTTCATTTTTACTTTTAAAAATGCCTGCATTTATTTTTTTAAACAGGCTAATATCCCACACCATGGATAACTTATTGGACTTTGCCTGAAAGGAGTCATTAGTGCCATTGGATATTTGACCATCCTGGCCACAGGTTTTTTCAGAATGAATGGAAGGTCATGCAGCATGAGTCTCCACCGGACATCAGGAACCCCACAGGGGCCCGGGATGGTCAGTGGCCAACACATTCCTCCCATCCGAGCCCACTCTGGGACTCCTGGTCCCTCGTCCTGTGGCAGCACAGCGAGCCCTGCCCTCGGAAGCCTTGCTAACAGCCTCCATCTCAAGATGCCCTCAGGAGGAGGGATGGCTCCTCAGAGCAACATGGCTGAGAGCCCCCTCCATCTGCCTGCCTTGAGCCCCAGGAGACAAGTGCTCACCAATGGGAAGCCACGATTCCAGGTCACCCAGGCTGGAGGCATGTCAGGGCCACATACTTTAAAGCCAAAGCAGCAGGAGTTTGGAAGTCCTTTTCCTCCAAATCCTGGGAAAGGTAGGATTGTCTTTCTGGGATCTTTTAAAAGTGGAAACGACTTTTTTCTCCTTTCCAGATTTTTCTCTGCCAGCAAATCTTATGGAAAACTACAGGATTGAATGTCAGGGTCAAAGCTGATGGTGTCATGAGGGTCTGTAGCTTCCCTGCTGAGGGGTGCATGTGTAGATGCATGGGAAGGGGAGGAAGCCACAGTGGTAAACATGATACCTGGTGGAACTGTGAAGCAGGGTGGAAGGTGAGACAGAGAGCCCAGAAACAGGGAGTGAGGCTGCGTGGTGGAGCAGGGAAGAGCTGGCGTAGCAAGTCTCCACCCTCGCGACGCATGGAGGGACTGGATTCCCTGGGCCACGGCGGAGAGGGGTTGCCAGAGCCATCAGCATGCATGTTGGTGCCAGAAGAAAGGTTTGGAAAGAAAAGGATAAAAAGGGAGAAAGCTTAACAGCCAATAAAGTGAGGACTTAGTACATAGAAATGATAAAAAATGATTCCAAGAGCAGAACCCTTAAGTTTTGTAATACAGCTGGTGGCCAGAGGGAAGGAAGCTAGAAGAGAACAATGAAAGGATGTGTTTTGGGGTTTGTAGAGAACTAGACACTTGGTTAATTTGAAATGCAGAGAGAGTGTACTTTTAATTCAGTAGCGTTTAAATAATGTAAATTTTAAATCATGGGATAATTGTTGGAGAATAGCAAATTATTTGCATGACACACTGTAGAAGCTGATGTTGACTTAATGGGTGATATTGCACATGCACTGTATATTTGGGCTAGAAAAGGGAGAGTATGTACCTCATGTGAAATAATAGCCTTGTTATGTAAAATAGAACAATTCTATATGCCCTTAGGTATTTTTAGCATCTGGTTTTAAATGTTTATATTAAGTGTATACACTACTAAATAAGATTATTAGCAGCTTGAATAGCCATCCACACAGTTAACTCAAAACTCACCCACCCAGTTCAGGTGAATAATTATTTGTATCCTTAAAGTTGTTGTGTAGTGTCTTTGTATTCCTCTGCATGGTGTAAATGGGCAGATTAAGAAAAAACCCTAAACTATAAAACCTTAAAGTATAAGAAACTATATATGTAGCTTTTTTCTTTTCTTATTTATTTATTTTGGTTTAGATTTGGTCTTAGATTGTTTTATTTCCTACACATGCTGATATTTAGCGTACGTATAGAAAAAACTTTCCTTGGGGGCTCATCCAAGACGGCCGCGTCATTGTCAGGTGGCCGCGTCCATGGTAAGGCAAACTACGATGTCAAGTTCATGTGTTTGGATTTTCAGGGGCTGAGGCCCAGTAAAATCTTGCAGCTCTTGCTTGTCTAATAAACTGTATGTAGCTTGCTTTCATCACATATACTTGCCTTGAATCCTGGCTGGCATTATTAATGCTGATAATATAATAACTTCTCTTTATTATGTCATAACTGGGCATGCATCAGCTACTGTATTGAGTGCTTCCGATGTAAAATCTCAGTTATCCCTCACAGCAGCCCCGAGTTGTTTGCTAGTGTTGATTAACTGATAAAGGAACTAAGGTCTAGAAAGAATAAATAACTTCAGCATTGCCATCGGTAAGGAGGTTGGGGATATTACTTTGATGGTGGCCAGAAGTGGTTATAATTATATTCCTAGCTACAAAAAAATTGTTTCCAGTAATTCAGGGATAGTGAACTATCAGGGTTAATACATCTTGGAATTTTTGTAAAAATTAGTGCTGTCCCCTGGTTCTTCTTTTTTCAACTTTCTGGCTCCTTGCTCAGCTTCCAGTCTTATGGTTCTGGATCTGCAGGGTTGGGGTATGCTTGAGCATAGATTAGGGGTTGAGGATAACTGCATTATTATCCTCTCTAGCCTTGGAGCTTGGCTACCACTCTGGATGGTGCCAGCAGTGGCTGAATGTGCCCCTTTCAGGTCTTGGTTGACAGTTCCTAAGCTAAGCCAATAACTGGTTGAGAATGGTGATCTAGGACTGTTTGAACTTCATCTAATCATTTACTCAACAGATAATTATTGAGGATATATTATAGGTGAGCCACTGTTCTGGGGATACAGTAGCTAATAAAACATAGTCCTGGCCCTCAAGGAGTTAGGAGAATTCAGACAAATAGACGGGCAGTTAAAATAAAGTGCAGTTAAAACTCTGATAGGGATACACTGACAGCAGTAGGGCAACATTTGGAGGGTTCCCAGCCCATGCTTGATAAATGGATCCAGGAGGAGAGTAGGATACCTAAGCAGACACCTGAAGGATGAGGAGCTGGCCTTGCAATCATGCAAATTTTATGTCTGTGTGTGTTGGCGGGGGAGAGGGGAGGCTGTCTCGAACTTGTTCTGGATAGACAGAAAATCACCCTCAAAACCTGAAGGGGAGAGATCATGGTGTGTTTCATTAATTTCTGCCTGATTCCGCACAGGGGGTGGTGTAGAGACTATGGTTAGAGACAAGACTGGGGAAGAATAAATAGAGGCCAGATAAAGGTTATGGAGGAGGTGACAAGGAATTTGGACCTATCTTGAGCACATTGGTGAGCTGTGCAAGGTTTTGATCTTGGGGATCATGTGATGCGATGATGCAATAAACTTGAGGGTGACCTCTCTCTTAGGCTTTTGCCATGAATTACTGACAGTGCCCTGAGCCCGGGATAGGTACCAAACGACCTGCGACTCTGAGTGTTATTAGTCAGGGCTCTCTGGAGAAATAGAACCAGCAGGAAATGTATCTGTGCCTGAATGTGACCCATCCCTGTGTCCATAACCTGTGTCTGAACAGATTATAGAGGCTGACAGTTCCCAAGACACGGGAGATGAGTCAGCAACTGAAGCCCCAGGCTTGCTGGTGGTGTAGGTCTAGTCTGAGTCTGAAGGCCTGGAACGAGGAGAGGCAGTGGTTTGTAGTTCCCTTCTGAAGGACAGCAGCTTTGAGACCCAGGATGAAATGATACTTCAGTTTGAGTCCAGAGGTGGGAAAAAAGCTGATATCCCAGTTTGTAAGCAGTCATTCAGGGAAGGATTCTTTCTTACTTGCTGGAAGGTCAGCCTTTTGTTCTCTTCAGGTCTTCAGCTGTTGGGGTGAGGCCTAGCCACATTAGGAAGAGTAATCTGTTTTATTCAGTCTACTGACTGAATGTAAATCTCATCTGAAAACTTCACAGAAACACCCAGAAAGGCATTGAGTCAAATATCTGGGCACCTCATGAGCCACTCAAGTTGATGTATAAAACCAACCATCACAGTGTGGGGTACCATTGCTTTGGGGCCAAGCACAGTTTACATGGTGGTGAAGAAAATACATTTTCTAAGCCTTGAGGGTCATTATATTATCTCTCAGGAATCCAGAGGAACTGTTTACAGAAAATACATCATTTAAGGACTGCCACACAGTCAGATATCTGACTTAAAGACTGGAGAACTGGACAAATCTCCAGTGGGAGCCTCATGAGAAATATAAATTTGATTGTAGTGTTTATGTTACTTAAGGATTGAGTTCTACTCAATGAAAAGCTCAAAAAACAGTGACTTTCACATTGTGGAGCGTCGTTCTCAAATAGTGTGCCAAGGACACTGGAGTACCACAGAAAACTCAGGGGGAACCATGGGATAATTCTAATTTTGAAGGCCACAGAAGTATTTGTGGCATCCTTTGGGCACCAGGCAAACTATTAGCTTGAGGAGGTTCACAGTTTCACCATGAAATTGTACTATATCCTTTTAGTGATGTCATATCCTCTTTCAGTAGCTGTGATGAAAAAGCTAGTACTCTGTAGGCCAAAAGGTGGAAGCAACCCAAGTGTAGGCAGATGAGTGGATAAAGAATATGTATGTCTTGTACCTATAGTGGAATAGTATGCAGCCTTGAAAAAGAAGGAAATTCTGACATATGCTACAATATGGATGAACCTGGAAGACATTATGCTGAGTGAATTATGCCTGGCACAAAAGGACAGATATTGTATGATTCCTATTATACAAGGTTCCTAGAAGAGTGAAATCATAAAGACAAAAAGTAGAACGGTGTTTGCTATGGACGGGAGGAAGGGGAGCATGATAAATTAGAGTTGAATGGGGACAGAGTTTCAGTTGGGAAGATGAAAGAGTTCTGGAGATGCATGGTGGTGATGGTTGCCCAGCAGTGTGAATGTACTTAATATACACTTAAAAAAATAGTGAAGATTAGGGGTGCCTGGCTGGCTCATTTGGAGAAGTGTGTGACTCTTGATCTCGGGGTCCTGAGTTCAAGTCCCACATGGGGTATAGAAATTACTTCAATAAATAAATAAACTAAGATAAAAAAATTAGATAAGATGCTAAATTTTATGTTCTGTGTATTTTATCATAATAATAAAGACAAGCAAGTTCTAAGTGAAAATCAACATGGAATGGGAGCTGAGGTGGTAGTATTCAATCTGATTCCAAGGATTGAAGTAGTAGAAGGCACAGTTAGAATGCATATCCCATCAGGAAGACTGGTTATTTAAGAATGAAATAAAAATACTTTTATTCTTAATTTATGTATATTATTGTTTTTAAACAGCTAATAGGTTGTTGGTACATAAATACTCTTAACTTGTTGGCACCGAAGTACTTAATAAAGGGTAGTGTTAGTTGTTTCTTTTGGCCTAGGGGCACCATGAAAAAATTACTGAGACGCTAAGAATGCCATGAACTAAGAACGTTTGGGAAGCTGTGTCACAGGAGTTAATTTTTCTTACACAAAGAGCAGCCCAGGGTCGGTGATGCTGCTAATGGTTAGAAGCTCAGGGATGTCAGGTCCACCGTCATGGAGCTTCCCTTTGCATTTCCATGGCTCCTGCTCCTGCTGTAGAGTCTGTCTTCTGAGAAGAGTGAAGGAGAAAGGGCAAAAGGCAGAAGGATGAAAGCGACAACTCCCTCCAAATCAACCCTTTTTAATTGGCTTTCCCAGGAGCCCCGCCCAACTATCCCTACTTAGTCGGACATAACTTACTTATAAATAAAACTCATTCTTTGTTCCTGAATTTATCTTTATAAAAAAGCTAGGTTTTATCTTATTTTATATTATGTCCTATTATATTTTATTTCACTTTTTAGCATTTGCTATCTTTTTCTCTCTCTAGGAAGTCGAACCACATATAAGTAGGTCGCAGACATTCTGACCCTTCACCCCCAAATTGCTAAGCAGGTGTCTTTCATGTTCTACAACTAGGATACATGAGTCTAACCAAGGAATTTACCTGTGATACAACCATATTGCTCATATAGAGTTATATCTTGAGATATAATACATATTTAAATTCATAATCAAATTAGTTTTTATATTATTATTTTATATATTTTTTTTCTTTTCTTTTTTTTTAAAGATTTTATTTATTTGACAGACAGAGATCAAAAGTAGACAGAGAGGCAGGCAGAGAGAGAGGGGGAGGCAGGCTCCCTGCTGAGCAGAGAGCCCCATTTGGGCCTCGATCCCAGGACCCTGGGATCATGACCTGAGCCAAAGGCAGAGGCTTTGACCCACTGAGCCACCCAGGCACCCTGATATTATTATTTTATATTTTATTTTACTTATCATACTGTTTTGCCTCCACTTTTAGCCCACATGTCCTCTGTAGCTGTTCTTTTCTTTTGATTCAGGAGCCAGTCAAGAACCCTGCATTACAGGGCACCTGGGTGGCTCAGTGGGTTAAGTGCTCAGTTCTTGATCCTGGCTCAGGTCTTTATCTCACGGTTGTGGGTTTGAGCACCATATTGGGCCTCACACTGTGCATGGAGCCTACTTAAAAAAAAGAAAAAAAGAACTAAAGAACCCTGCCTTACGTTTGGTTGTCATGTCTCTTTAGTCTCCTTTTTTCTAGAGTGGCCCTCTACCCCTGTCGTTTCTTTGTGTTTCTTGACAAAATATGTTGATATTTTGGAGTTCAGTTTAGTTGTCTTGTCTCACAGCTGGGTTCATCTGATCATTTCCTCCTGATTTCGTTTGGGTTAAACGTTTTTGACAGGAGTACTGCATAGGTTATTTGTGGATTACATATACTGGGAGCACTGAATGCTCATTTGTCCCGGTATTTGTGGTGCTGCTTTTGATGATCTGGCAAAGATGGTGTCCCCAGGATCTCTACACTGTGGACACCTTCCCTCTCAAAATTCATGCATAGTCTTATGCAGATACATTGTTCTCCATCAACGATGCCTGTGTGAATCAGTTACTACATTATTACCTGCACAACAGTGGTTTTCTCATTCCAATATTCCTTCTGTGTTTATTAGTCTGTATTCTTCTGAAAAGAGGAACTTCTTTTTCTCCTTTTTTTTTTTTTTTTTTTTTGGAGAATCACTACGGACCCCAGGTATTCTTCTAAAAAAGTCCCTGTGCCAAAATTCCTTGCCATCACTGATCTTTTCGATGCTCATGTCCCAGATTTGGCAGGTGGGAGCCCCTTCAAGCCAGCCCCGATGCCCGTTCACTCTGTTCCCATGAAGCACTTCCTTGCTTTCACACAGAACAAGATATTCCAGGGCCACTAGCACTTCCTAGTACTTCTCTGCCCCGGACCTGGAATCAGCCATTTTTCAAAAACACTTGGTTCCCTTCTGGTGGGAAACATTTGGAAAACCGGGTGAAAGCATGTTTGTATTGACCCTGGGGTGTCTTTGCCTCTAGGCCCTGTGTGTGGACAGAGTCAGGAAATCTATCGGAAGGTGATGTATTCCAGTTGAAACATGGCATTACAGAGTTCTTCCTCACACTTCCTCCTTGCACATGTGGTAGTGGGATGCTTAGTTCTCAGCAACGTCGGTGTACTTGTATATTGGCCCTGTCCTACAATAAGGTGTTACTTACAGCTTTACATTTCTAAGATAGCAGAAATTAGTTTTAGAAATGATTTTTTACTATATGTAAATTTTTCATGTACCGAGATGAGAATGTTTGTGTTTATCTGAGTCACCGAGTGAGCATGGACCATGTTCCACCGTGGGCAACTTCCAGACCCTGCGAGGACTGGTGAGTACAGAATCTCAGTTATATTGTACCAAGAATGGCATTTCTCTCTACTTCCTGTTCAGCAGTTATGAATTGTAATTAGACTGGCAGAAATGCATTTTTCAAAGCATCTGGGAAATCAGTTTTATGATCCCCACTTTAAGCACATTTGACACAGCTATTTAAATATTTAAGACAATTCCACATTTGCGGTACCCGTAGGACTGTCTAATTGGGAAGATTTTCATTGTGAAGGTTTTTTATTTTACTTTAGGGCCTCTGACATTTTTTGTTGGGCTCTGCTGTCCTTGGAGACAAAGGGAGTTAGTTATTCATTAGCGCTTGTGGGTTATTCATTATTGTTGGTCAGAAAAAGCAGAATAATATCAACAAAGGATACTAACTAATTGGGATTAAAAAACTCTTTTGTATAACTTAAGGCTGGTGTCTCTTGTAAAAACCTGGTTTTAAAAAAACAGTGTGTTATGTGAACCTGGGAGGTCTAGAAACTAAGTGTACTTTAAATAATACATCAAGTTTTGTTTTGATTTTTTACTGTTTGTGGTTTTCTAATTCAGTGGGTTATAACCTGGAGCTTAGGCTAGAGCTTGATTCCCTCATGGGCCAGCCAGCTTCAAATTCCCCTCCCCTTCAGTTGCCACATTCTAAATTTTAAAACACTGTCACTGATTTAGAATGTTACTTTCCTATAATCATTCCTTTACTTATGCTTATTTCTGGAGAGACAATGAAAAAAAAAATTGGCTAACACCAGTCAGTGAACTGTGTCGAATGTTGTCATGTTAGCACTGGGGCAGGAGTAGCGACGGGGATCCCACGTTTTTGAAGAGAAGCAGTTACTGTATTAGCTAATGAAAGTTGGGACAAAATATTTGGTTCCTTTTTTTTTTTTTTTTCACTTCAGCTTTTTTTTTTAATATTTATTTATTTATTTATTTGTTAGAGAGAGTGAGCACAGGCAGACAGAGAGGCAGGCAGAGGCAGAGGGAGAAGCAGGCTCCCTGCCGAGCAAGGAGCCCGATGCGGGACTCGATCCCAGGACGCTGGGATCATGACCTGAGCCGAAGGCAGCCGCCCAACCAACTGAGCCACCCAGGCGTCCCTCACTTCAGCTTTTTAATCATTTTTATTTCCTTGCACTTCCAATGTGGCTTCCTGCAGAATTAGAGCAAATAAAGTTAATATTCCATAAAGGGTTCCAAAAATAACTGGTCAGAGACCGAAGGCATTATTCCAGTTGAGGTAGCCAGAGTTCTCATTTGGTCTCACCAACAAGGCAGGTGAAACCCGGTGTTTGCTTTTGTTTTCTCTTTGGGCTCCACAGGCCACCCTTTTTGCGATGCACGGATGCAGCGTGTAGGTGACTGTCCACCTGTAAAAGAACATATTCCTTTAGCACTCCCCGTCCCCTAGTACGGTAGGACACCAGGCTGGAAGGTACCATCCGCTCGTCACCTGTAGCATTTTCTTAGACTGTTAAAGAGCAGCGGCTTCAGACTTGCACAGAGCTGTACTTGCATATTGTCTCCTGTGACTGGATCAAAGGTTCCATCTGAGGAGGCTGGGCAAGTGTGATTGGCCTTATTTTAGGGACTGAGAGACTGAGGCTCAGTTTGCTGGAGATCTCATTCTCCGCATGCCAGGTGGGTTGACTCAGATTGGGACTCCAGTCTGAGAGCTCCTGCTGTGGGAGTTCTGAGAAGCCATGTCCCCTTTTCCCCTTAGAGGTCACAGTTGCTGCCATTCCAGAATGAGGATGCATACTGTTCAGCTGCTGTGTCCATCTATGAGTTGGGGAAATGGGCCCTTGCTTCTGTTTTGGGAAATTGGACTTGACAATTTCCAGTAACAGGCCCTTCTGAGCAGGGAGAGCAGTGTCTGCCTGGGCAGGAATCAGGCCATCTTTGTGTGAGGGGCCCCCCGTGTGACACGAGTGTGTGCAGAAGTAGCTTTGCACACGTCTGTTTATGATGTCTTTAGACCCGGGCAGGAGGGTATCATGAATATGAATAGATTTGGTACTTCTGACCCATCAAATTTTAAGGAAACAATGGATGGTGACTTGTATTTAATACCTATTTTAATGGCTGCCTTATTTGAATAATGAAATAGAAGGCCTGTAATTGGCTCTGACATAACAAGTTAAAAAATGAGACCTGTGTAGGAGCTTGTTAGTCAGAGATAGGCTGAGGCCAGCAGCTGTGGCATCCTTGAGGAGGTGGTTAGAGATGCACAGTCTCAGGGCCATCCCAGACCGACTTATTCAGATTGTGTCTTTTAACAAGATCCCCGGCACAAGGCCAGCTTCAGGGCTGTGTGAGCGGTGGCTGTATGGGGTCCCGTGCTTGGAAGCAGCGCTCTGTGCTTAGGGTGTCATGCTTTGGGATTGCTGTCTTGACATTCTTACTGATTTTGCCTTCAGACCTGTGTATTGTAAAGGAAATGTGATGGGCCACTGGAGCATGTGTGGGTGCTTGGAGTCTCCGTTGGTGTGTTTGTCCCCCATCCTGCTACGATAGCTCCTGGCCCCTCTGTCCCTGCCCAGTATCTCCTGCTGCCTTCTGCCTCCTCCACTAGGGACTTGGGCATGAATGTGGGGAGGTCAGGGTAGGGTGCGTGTGCTCTGCGTGTCCAGTCCCATGTGAGGCTCCCAGCACCTTTTCGAGTCTGTGCTTACCCTGTAAATATCCCCATGTGGAAGGAACCCAGTGGTAAATAGCAAATTACAAAAAACACTGCAACCCATCACGAGGAAGATCAGAGAAGAATGAAAAATGATTTACTTCTGCTTTTTGAACAAGGGACCCAACATTGTCATTTTCATTGGTCCTTGCAAATCATGTAGCTGACCTTGTAAGTACCTGCTGAAATCTGAGAAACACTGGTATGGGAGGAAGAAGATGGCCACTGGATTCAGAAGACCCACACCCAGTTCAAGCACTCCTGGTGTGTGACCTTCCCTGCTTTGGTTTCTTCATGTGTAAAATGGGGGAAGGGGGTAATGTTTTATCTCTCTTTCCAATTGGGCAGGGTCTAGGTGAAGGGCAGACCTGGCCACATATCCTTGAGTAGGAATGTGTCCAGGCCATCTCTCATCTTTGGCTTTGGTTTCATGATGCTGACGAACAAAGCTAGACATTCTGGGCAGGGCCCCAGGTGGGAAGGAAGACCCAGAACTGGTCTTCACATCCGTGTTAGTGGTGGAAAGTAAGGGTCAAGCCACTGAGGCAGGTAAGTTCTGGGGCTTAGGTGGCTACAAGGTGAGCTTCAGAGAACTGGGGGAGCTAATGCATTGGCTTTCCAGGTGGCCACCCGGTTGTGTGACAGCAGCAGGAGCACAGGACATGGTGAAGCAGAAGACAGTATTTGCTTTGGAGAGTTAAATTGGATGGCAAATGGGGGAGTGCATTTTATACTGTCTGGTGCCAGAGGCACATCGAGTCGTGTTGTTCCTTGACTGTCAGTCCGCGTGGGGCAGTGCGGGTCTCCATAAAGCACAGCAGCTGCTGCTGGGTAGGATGGCCTGTCCTGCACCTCTGCTCGCCCGTGCCACGTGTCCTGTGAAACACAGGCTTACAGCTTAGTCATAGCTCCCAAGGCTGGGGGTATGAAAAGCTACTTGCCATGTAGACACGGAGACCTGAGTGCATTCTGGTTTCAGTTTGCTTCAGAGGCGAGACAGAAAACATTTAAATCCTAACAAACTGCTGTAAACGGACATTGATGTGAAGCAACACATTTTAGAAGTGTATCTTTCACTGAAGGATTTTACTTTAAGGTGATCCTGGAATTTATTATCCAGACCAGGACACTTTCAAGAGTAAAATGGGGCCCTATTAATAATTATGCCCAGAGCTATCCTGGACGAACTGGAGTGCAGGACCCCCCTACATTTAGGGCGAAGTTTAATTGCATTTAGATTCAGAATCTTACCCAACTTCTTTAAAGTGAAATAGTCCAACCTTCTTGACAAGATTAGACCCAGAGAAGTTAATAGCAAAATTATTTCTTGGGGCCATTGAGTGATTATTAGTATATTATTAAGTAGAATACATTCATTCTTGGTTATTCCAGGGTTGGAAATAAAGAGGCTAATAATTATTTAGCACTTTGTTTTTATTGCTGTTCTTACCTTTACATAATTTATTTAATCCTTCCCAATCTTATGAAATATCCCCTTGAAAACAGGAGAAAAGAAAGGCTTAGAAAAACCACTGACACATTGTTGCAGATGTTTGTGTCAATTTGTGTTAAAAGTGCCCCTCCTCGGGCGCCTGGGTGGCTCAGTGGGCTAAGCCTCTGCCTTCCGCTCAGTTCATGATCTCAGGGTCCTGGGATGGAGCCCGGCACTGGGCTCTCTGCTCAGCAGGGAGCCTCCCTCTCTCTCTCTGCCTACCTCTCTGCCTACTTGTGATATCTCTCTCTGTGTCAAATAAATAAATCTTTAAACAAAAAAAGTGCCCCACCTCACATGCGAAAGACAGTGGCTTTGGTGGCAGTCAGGTAGGGAATGTGACGTACAAAAGATAAAGTGATGGCTAACTTTTGAGCCCTTCCTCTGGGCCAGCTGCTGCATTAAACACAGCTACCTGGGCCACACAAGTGGAGTGCTATCCAGAAGGCCTTCCACGATGGCCTGGAGCTCAGAATTCCCTTAATCCTCATAACAACCCCATGTGTCTTTCGATCATGAAACCAAGGTCTGGAAGGGTGAGGTCGCTTAGCAGCAGTCGCATGGCTAGTATGTGGCAGAGCTGGGAGTTGAATGCAGGCTGTTCACTGTGTTCTGTCAGGATGAGGCAGGGAGCCAGGCTGGAGACGGGGACTTTGTCCTGCAAAAGCGCTGGTTCACGAAGCACCTTGTTCAAGACTCTGGGTTGCAGGTACCTGTGACCCACTGTGCTAGTTTATGTGAAAGGGGATTTGTTATAAAGAATCATGATGACCCAAGGACAGGGTGGACAACCAGATCTTTTGAAGGACTATAAGAACAGGGTACTTCCCCATACTCTTTCTCCGTAGGCAACATGATCTTCTCTTTCTGCTTTTCTGTACACATCCCTTCATTTTTTCTCCCTACAGTTTGCTTTTCTCTATTTCTTAGTATATGTATTAGGGTTCTGTGGAGAAACATAACCAATAGGATGTGTGTGTGTGTGTGTGTGTGTGTGTGTGATATTTATATAAAGGGATTTATTATAAGGAATTGGCTCATTTGATTATGGAGGCTGAGAAATCCCAAGATCTGCAGCTGGCAAGCTGGGGACCCAGGGGTGGGTCTGTTTGAGTGCGAAGGCCTGAGAACCGGGAGAGCCGATGGTCTATGCCAGGCTTGAGAAGCTGGCAGGCTTGAGACCCAAAAGGAGCCAATATTACCACTAGATTCTCAAGACCAGAAAAGGTTGATGTTCTACCTCAAAGCAGTCAGGCAGGAAAAGTTCCTTCTGCTTGTGGGATGGCCCCCCATTTTGTTCTATCTGGGCCTTCAACTCACAAAAGGTCCATCCATTGTGGGGAGGGCACTCTGCTTAACCAAGTCTATCCATTCACATGTTAGACTCGCCCAGCGTCGTGCTGGGCCGAATATCTGGACATCCTATGGCTCAAACAGGTTCACACACGAGATGGTCCATCATGGGATCCATGTCTGCAGGGTGGCTTTCTTCTCCAGGCCTAAGCATGTCATGTACTCAGAACTTCTGTGCGACAAGTCAGCTGCGTAGTGTCCCTCTATCCCATCATCAGGTTCCTTGGAAAAAGTCTGATGTGTCCCATGTATGACAGACCCAGGTCATCCAGCTGGTGGGGGTGGATCTTCATAGAATAAACATGAGTCCCACCTGCACGGAAAAGGGCAGTGTGGATTGAGTGACACTTGGGACTTCGTCCTCTGTTTGAAGTTTGTTGTTTTGGGGATTTGTTAAACAACAGTGACATTTCCAAAGTTATCCCACAGATCATGTTCTTCAGCCAGTATGATTCCAAAGTATGGGAAAGAATTTTAGAAGTACGGCCATTAGCAGAAGTTAAATCTAGGAAGTTATTTTTCTAAATTTCTTCTTCTTCTTATAAGATGAACCACTGAAGCACTGAACTGTATAGATTGTGGTGCTTTGCATCAGATTTCAGTGGAGACCACCACATTTTATAAGGAAATTCATTTTTTAAGGTAATGTAGATTTTCATTTTGGGATGTGGGAATTAAGAAAGAGCATTTAATGGATGATCCATTAAGCCTTTAGGTTTACTTTTGTTTAGAGTTCCGTGAAGGGGAGGGTTGCCAGGGTTCACGTACACAGACCCATGATTTCTGTTTGAAACCACATTGAACAACATAGCAATTAGAAGAGGTTTGGCTGTCAGATTAGAAAATTTTCAGCATTTTTTTTCTTGTTCGGTTATATAATCAAAGAACAATGTTATTTGTTTTTGTCTTTGCTTTTGATTTTTAGAGAAAGAGAGTATGAAAGTGGGGTGGGGGCAAAGGGAGAGGGACAGGGAGAATCCCAAGCAGGCTACATGCTCAGCACAGAGTCTGATGTGGGACTTGATCTTATGACCCTGAGATCATGACATGAACTGAAATCAAAAGTCAGATGCTCAACCAACCGAGCCACCCAGGCACTCCAAACAGCACTGTGATTTGAATATTTCTGGATTTTATGCCAGATTTTAATAGGAATCTGTCAGACACAAAACACTTTTAAAGATAATCAATGAGTTAAATTTTTAAAAGTTAGGGTACATGGATTGGGTGTTGAAAACTTTTTTTTTTTTTTACATATTTGACTCAGCTAATTCTCCCACTTACCGAGAAGAAAATTCTATACAATTATCTATTTTATTTTGTAACAGGCAGATTCTAAGATACCTCCCTGTCTACCACCATTCTTTTCTCCTGGGATTCATACTTTCTGTAAGAGCCACCCCTTGAGTGTGGGCTGAATATAGTGACTTGCTCATAAGTATGACAAGGATGATGAAATGTCACTTCCGTTATTAGATTACGAAAGATGTGCCTTCTGTCTTGCTGTGAGACTCTGCTGTCTCCTTGGTTTTATGCTTTGATAAAGCATCCTGCCATGTTGGAAAGGCGCATGTAGCAAGTGACTGAGGGAGGCCGCTGACCAGCAGCGAGGAACCAAAGGCCTCAGCCCAACAACCTTCTAGAAACTGAATTCTGCCAACAACCACATGAGTGTTAAAGCAGATCTTCCCCAGTTGAGCCTTCAGGTCAGGCTTCAGCTGCAGCTGACACCTTGATGGCAGCCCTGTGAGGGACTCTGATCAGAGGATCCACTCAGCCATGCCCAGATTCCTGACCCAAGAAACTGAGAAAATACAGTTGACCCTCAAACAACCCAGGTTTGAGCTGTGCAGGTCTACTTAAACAAAGGTTTTTACACTACAGTATTATAAATGTATTTTCTCTTCCTTATGAGTTTCTTTATTATTATTATTTTTTTTTTCCTTATGAGTTTCTTAATGGCATATTCTTTCCTCTAGTTTACTTTATTGTAAGGACACAGTATACAATATATATAATATAAAAATATATGTTCATCAACTTTTGTTATTGGTAAGGCTTTTTCAGGTCCACAATAGGCTGATTAGTGGTTACGTTTTGAGGGAGTCAGTAGTTAAATATGCAGATTTTTTACTGCAAGGTGTCAGGACCCCTAACCTCTGCATTGTTCAGGAGTCAGCTATACATATGTTGTTTTAAGCCACTAATTTGGTGGTAGTTTGTTATGTAGCAGTAGGTATGTAATGCAGTTATCATCTTGGCTTTTCTCTCTTTCTAGGCATACTAGGAAACGAGGCAACATCTAGGAACAGCTTATGTCAAAGGCCTGTGGTATGTCAGACATGGTGATAGACTTTAAGATTCAGGAAGGCCAACTTGTAAAGCCCTTTTTATTACTTCCATTTTGCAGATGTGAGCATCAACACTCAAAGAAGTGAAGTTACTTGTCCAAGTTGACATGACTCATAAGAGAGGCAGAATCAGGGTTTGAATGCTGGTCTACCTTCCAATGGTGCTCCTCTTCCTTCCGTGCATCCAATCAACTCCTGTAAGCCATTACAAACACTGATGTGGCATTTTTGCCTAGAAAAAGGTTTACATAGAGTCCACTCATCTTCAAGCATTCATCAAACACCTTCTGTGTGCTTCTTGCCAGGCCTCACTCTCTCTTCCTTCTCAGTGGTGTGTTCCCTTTGCTGTTCTCATCCTTCTCTCCATCTAAAACAGTGTTTTACAGCCCTGTTTTTTTTGTTTTTTTAATAAAGATTTATTTATTTATTTTAGAGAGATAGGGAGTGCACGAGCACTTGTAGGGAGGGGGCAGAGGGAGAGAATCTCACGTAGACCTCCCTTGGGCACAGAGTCTGACACAGGGCTTGATCTCATGACCCTGAGATCACGACCTGAGCCGAAATCATGAGTTGGACGCTTAACCAACTGAGCCACACAGGCACCCCAACAGTCCTGTTTTTGTATTGCCCTCTCTATTATTCTCAAACAAAATTCACAGATAGTATTATCTGCCTATGCATGTAATTTTAAAAAGTCAATATAATTTCATAACTGAGATACAAGGAAAAAAGGAACATGATTTATAACAAATATGGACAGTGTTTAAATATGACAGTGTTTCAGCATAACTATGCCAGAAGACATAAGGAAGGAGTCAGGTAAGTTTGCACCTAAATGTGGATTTAGCTCAAACTCTGATGATTCAGAATTGTATTTGTGGTGGCTCAGGTATCTGGTTGTTTTGCTTTCAGTGATATGATTTTATGAAATGGTGGACAATACTTTACAATATGTCTATCCAAACAATGACCTGTCTTCCTTTGATTTGTACTGTTAAGTCCCTTTTAGATAATTTAGCATCAGTAGGCATCATGAAAATAAAATGGACTTCCGTTGTAAACACTGATAATTATAAGCAGGTTTTTACAGACATAAATGTCTGGTGAGATACCTGAAAATCATGTGGGATGTGGGTCATTCATTGTTGCAGGGTGATGCAGCATCCCTGCCTTTACCACTGAATGCCTATAATGGTGATAACCCAGAATACCCTGGAACTTGCAGTTGTTTCCCCGGGACAATGTCCTTTGAACCCACTGATCTAAATCTAGATCTGCTTTCAGCAAAAGAGCTGGTCAACTGACTAAAGTATGACCATATCCAGAGGTGTTTGTCTTTTAACTGGCCTAAAACCTTGAGATAAAGAATGGCAGTGTTCGTGGTAGCATTAGTAGGGGTAGAAAGGTGGCAAGTTGAGGGGCAAGGAGGATCCCTTTTGCAGTCCTTAAACTACACGGCCTAATGTCCTCTTTCTGTTTCTGATTCTAGCCTTTTTTCCTATATTCTTTTTCTTTAGGCTCCACGTACATTTTACATGACAAATTAGATGTCTTTCTAAGTCAAATTCCTTTTTTTTTTTTTTCCAAATCTGGTTGTATTTTAAGAGCTTCTCTGTCAATCACTTGATATTTTCTGAGCGTTGACTTTAACCAAGATGTTATTGTACTTAGCTGCGGCGACCAAAGGTCACTGAGATGTAACCTGAAATCTCAGTAGGTTTGGGATTGTAACTCAATCCAGCACACATTTACAGGGCAAGGCACCGCGCCAGGCATGTGTACACATAAACACATGCACACACGTAAGTATATGCTTTCAGGGAGCTCACAATCAAATGAGAGAAAAGAAGAAATCTTAAAAAGCAACACATTATAGGGAGTGTCTCTGTCGGTTAAGTGTCTGCCTTCAGCTCAGGTCATGATCTCAGGGTCTTGGGATGGAGCCCTGTGGTGGGCTCCCTGCTCAGCGGGGAGTCTGCTTCTCCCTCTCCTTCTGCCCCTCCCCCCCGCTTGGTCTCCCTCTGTCTCTCTCTCAAATTAAAAAAAAAAAACCAATAAGTTGTATACATAGTCGTCCATTAAAATAATAAATGAATTTCATAGGGGCGCCTGGGTGGCTCAGTGGGTTAAGCCTCTGCCTTCGGCTCAGGTCATGATCTCAGGGTCCTGAGATCGAGCCCCGCATCGGGCTCTCTGCTCAGTGGGGAGCCTGCTTCCTCCTCTCTCTCTACCTACTTGTGATCTCTCTCTCTGTCAAATAAATAAATAAAAATCTAAAAAAAAAAATTAAAAAAAAAAAGAATTTCATAGACTTTACATACTTCTATATAATTTGTAACTAGTAATATGAATACATTAAGCCCGTAAAATAATACATATTATATATGCTATTTGATGTACTATGCCTATTATGTATATCATGCACAATTATATATTATCATCTATAATATACTGTGGTTTATATGTAAAAGGTTTTATTAAATTGATAAACGAAAGTGCCCAGAGGTGAGTTTTCCTCCACTCTTACACATTAGAAATATAGCTTCATATATACACTTCCATGGTGTCTTTCAGAGTTGGACGCTCATTTTCCATACCCAAAGGAAAGAGAGAAAATTGGAAAAGTAGTAGGTATTCTAAAAGTTCGTATCAAGATTGGTGGGGCAGGTCTTGTCACAGAGTGGGTGTGGATGACATAGAATATGTCTGGGCAGTGCGGAGTGTAGGTCTTTTTAAAAATTATTTATTTGGGACGCCTGGGTGGCTCAGTGGGTTAAGTGGCTGCCTTCGGCTCAGGTCATGATCCCAGCGTCCTGGGATCGAGTCCCGCATCGGGCTTCTTGCTCGGCAGGGAGCCTGCTTCTCTCTCTGCCTCTGCCTGCCACTCTGTCTGCCTGTGCTCACTCTCTCTGACAAATAAATAAATAAAATCTTAAAAAAAATTTATTTATTTAAATTCTAGTTAGTCGTCATACAGTTCACTATTGGTTTCATTGACAACACACTAATTGGAGGTGATTCCGTAATCTCAAGTGGATAAGTTGAAATTAGACATTAAGAAGAGGCCACTGTAAGGGGTGCGAGGGCATTTTAACGTACTCCAGGTGAAGGACTGGGGTTGCCTTCTCTGTTGATTTTAATGGTAAGGGGTGATTTTGTGTGGTGTGAGAAAGCTGGGACTGACTGCCCACCCAGGGGGTCGTGCACCAGCCAGGGTCCAGTCGGGAAAAGAGAAGCCACTTCCGTGACCGTAACAGAGAGATTCCAGTATCAGAAAGTTGTTAAGCAGGTGTTGAAAGACTAAAAAGGCAACCTTTTTAGTTGCCTAAACTAAAGGCATCAAAAAAGATAGTAATTGCCAGAAGCAGCTACAGCCCTGGGGCTGGAGGGTCAAAAGGAAGAAGTTACCAGAACCAGAAGCTGGGCAGAGGAGCTGGTGGAGCTGGGACCCAGAGCTCTGAGGAGGTGTCGCCGGCTGGTGCTGGTACGCGGAGTGCTAGGACCCACTGCCCTCCCAGTGGCTCTTCCAGAATCAAACCAACAAGTGCGGGCTCTTACTCTCTGGGAAGCGTCACCGAGGATCCTGGAGTACAACAAATGGGTGTCAAACCAATAGCAATTCTCAAAACAGAAGTCATGGATTAGATCTAAATACCAGTAGGGTCACCCCCCTTTATTCTTGTTCTTAAATTGCCTAGAATGATTGCACTAGAGCTAGGCAGAACATGAAACCATCCTGTTGAATTCCTTGCAAAATGCTTGTATCAAATGAAGCTTGTATATTTGAAAAGTATTTAGAATAGGCCTGGAGAAATAAAGCAAAGTGAGACCATAACCTCCTTCCCATATTTCTCAAAATTTGAATGAATAATGGTAACTAATATTCACATAGCACTTATGATGTGGTAGATACTATTTTAGGTGCTTGAGTTCCCATTTTAAAATATATTAATAAGACATATTAACTCATTTGAGTTGCCCAAAAAACCTAAGGAGGTCTTGGATACCATCATGCTAGTTGTTACTATTCTTCCTCTTCTTGTTTTTTGGATGAGGAAACTGAGGTATGGCTGAATAACTTCCCCAAGATCACGTAGCTAATAAGTGGCAGAGGCAGGATGTAAGCCAGCCAGTTTGGCTCCGGAGTGCATGGTCTTAACCACTAAGGCATATTGGCTGTTTTTCTGTTCTTTAAACCTGTGTCCTTATTTATTTATGGGTGGACAGATGGATGGATGGATGCATGGATAACAAATCCATTTGTTTCTTGTAGTGTAGGGGATTGGGAATTAGGAGAAGGAGGCTCAAAACCTAGGTCTTTTACAACTTTCTTAGAGATTTAAAAGAGGTCACCCTAGCAGTCTGGACTCTTAGTAAAATGAAGAAGTTGAGTGAAATTTTTTGGAGACTCCTTTCTAACTATCATTGTTTTCTGGTTTGTAAGGAGCCTGATTGCTTTCTAGGAGCTGGGAGCTAGAGCTGACGCCTGACCTTCAGGGTGAGGAGCCGTCAGTTTCCTACCAAGTGTCAGACACAGATTGGAAGTGCTAGTTCTGTTGATGCTGTGGATCGCTAACTAGCCAGGGAGTATCAAGGACGAAGAGATTAAGGACGCATTTTCTTCAGACATTTGAGCCCTGTGGTGTTGGCTGTTGTTTGAGTATCCCCTTTCTCCCCCTTAATTTTCATTTTCCTGCATCCAGAAATCAATCTTGCAAGCACTGCTTAGGAGTCATTTCATCTCTGGGGATTTAGCCAAGAGAGGAGGCCCCTTCTTCAAGCTTTCTGTGCTCTTAGGGGCTGTCTGCTTTCTCAGTTTATAGATAGCCCATCTGTAGTCTCATCTTTGATCTGAGGACTGGAGACCTGTAGTCCAGAGATGAGAAAATGCCCAGGGGCTAGAAAAGTCTAGCAAAAATACTCCGAGCTTAGAAGAGGGGTGATGAGTTGTGTTGGCTTAAAAAACTTTGTCCTGAGGTTAAGGAGGGAACATGGGTGTGTGTGGGGGGTGTCACTTGGGGGTACAGCTTTTCTCTTCACTCTCTAAGCAGTGATAACTCTCTTTCATGCTCACTCTCCTGTTTTCCTTCCTGTTCTTCTTCTCCCCCCCGACATTTCCCAAGTCTTGATTTTTACCAAAGGATTAAGTCCTCAAAGCCATTACCAAAATGGGTCATCTTGCAGCATGAGGCACTTATTAGCAGTTGTACAAAATTTACAGGTTTAGAGGCAAAAGTGATTTTAAATTAGGTAATAGGTGTTGCCAAATGTCACAATTGATGTTACAGTTGGTAAATCTAGGGCAGAAGAGTAATTTTGGCTCATGTTCAGTAGTAAAGTTGACTACAGATACTTTGTTTCCAAAATAATTCCTTATAATCTTTGAAATGAGTCTGGATGTTTTTTTAGCACTTGTAACATTTACAGTGAAATACCTATGCATCATTATCATACTTTGTGATGTTTATCCCATACGCAATCAAGAACCACAGGGTTGAATAATGAGGGTGTGTGTGAGTGTGTGCACAGGCATGCGTCTGTGTGTATAAAATGTGGGCTTGCCGGTGTGTGTGCTAGCTAACATGAGCGTGAGAACCAGTGGTATCTTAACACGCAGATGGCCTGTTCCTAATTTTATGACTGACAGTAGAAGAAAGAAGCAAAGTCACCTTAATGTATCTTTGAGCTTGTGGTGCCTGTTCTCAGGTCTCATGCTGTTCCAGAATTGAGCTGGAGGGCGTCCCAGAGTGGAGCTTAGAGTTGTATCAAGCTGTAAGATGGTCACATCTGAGGCACTCTATCTTGCACAGCTAGTTATGGAGAGTTTAAGGCGAGGATTTGGTTTGGATCTTTCTGCACAAGCCAGGTAGCTAATTCTCCTGGTGACAGGTAAAGAACCAGGGTGAATGTGTGTTGCTGGTCTTCTGCTTTGGTTTAATCTAGCCAAACTTGTGAGCTTGTCACCTCTGGCAGCTCTTGTTTAATGTGTGATCTTTAGAAGGGGAGAATTCTTAGTGTGGGTAATACGGGTAATGAAGTGGCCGGACAAATGTCTCACCTGATGCTGCACCACCTCCCCCCCCCCCACCGCCCCCGCTCTCTGGATGCACCTATTCGGGCTTGGTCGGTGGCCGGTTGTCATCATGGAACTGTCCTTGGGTCAAAGAGTTCTTGTGATCTAATCTTTTTAAAGATTACACAAAGATTACACAAAGAGTTTTTGTGATCTAATCTAATATTTGAAATTAAATTTCAAACAGCACAAGTGACAACATCTTTTTCTTTGATAGGAGGTAGAATGGAGGCATTGGAGATCATTGTGGCGCAGCCCGTCCCTTCCCAGAGGGCAATATCCAGGGGCTGGGCATAGCATAGCATCGTGGGTGAGCGTGTGCAGCCCAGGAGCTCGATGGGTCAGAGGCGAATGCAAACTCTCCCTCTGACCACCTCTGGGATCTTGAGCAAGTGCCTTACCCTCTCTGATGGCTGGTGTTTTTACCCACCTGACAGAAGTATAAAACAAATGGGATAACATATCCAGAATTAGGAGAATGATGTTTGGTACCCACGAAATGCTCACATATTAGGTAACGTATCGGGAGGTGAAGCAAGTAACAACAGACTTTAAACTGGGCACCCAGGTCATTTCCCTGTCATCTTCCACCGTATGTCAACTCTGCAAAAGCAGGAGGTTACTTCACTAAGTATTCGGGAGCGCACCGAGTGCCTGCGTGAACAAGACAGCGTAACCTCACTCAGCTTATGCTCCAGTGGGAGGAGTAGTCCCTAGTTCATAGTACCAAGCTGTATTTTCACGGGCTACTAAGTGCTATCGAGATAAATCAAACAGATACTGGGGTTCGAAGGAGAGGAAGAATATTTTAGAAAGGGTGTCCAGAGAAGGCTTCTCTGATTCGAGCGAGGAGTGAGGCATCTGAAGATCTAAGGAGAAGTGTTCCTGGAGGACGTAGAAGCAATATTAGTCCTAATGTGATTCCCATGCAGTTAAGTCCTCCCAGCCTGAAGGAGGGCGTCCAGAGATTTCAAGTGTGATAGGACTTCTTGAAGGGTTTTAGGTAAAGGATTGATATTATCTAGCTTATATTTTAAAAAGGAAGTCCTGGTTACTGCATTGAGAATAGACCGAGTGGGAGGGCCAGAGTAGAAACAGGAAAACCATTTGTGTGTTGCAGCGAGCGAGATAGATGGTCTGGAGGGTTTGGATTCAGGATAGGATCTGAAGGATAGAGCCGACAGCACTTGCTAAAGAATTAGGTGCAGTGATAAGGAAGAGACGTATCAAGAGGTCTAGGTGTGTGGCCTGAGCATGTACTGAATGGCAGTACCATTTCCTGGGGCAGAGAAATCAGGGTTTAGGGATAGGAGATCAGGATTTTGTTTTGCACATATGGTATGTGGGATACCTATTTGTCCTCAGAGTGAGGTGTCAAGTCCATCATTGGATATACAGCCTGGAGCTCCGGGCTAAAGTGGGGGCTAGAGTTAGAAATGTGGGAGTTCACCGAACAGAGATGCTATCTGATGTCATGGGACTGCAAGGAAACACCCAGGGAGGGAGTGAGGATGGAGACCCTGACCCAGAACCGAGCCACAGGGCAGTCAGCATTGGAGGCCGAGAAGAGGGAGAAACAGAAGATGCAGCGAAGAGGCAGGGGGGAGGCCAGGGCAGAAGAGGCCTGGGAAGCCAGGTGAGCCAGGTGTTCAGCAAAGAGGAAGTGGTCCTCTCAGCCACATGATGCAAGGAGGTCAGCTGAGACAATGCCTGACAATTCTCCATTGATTTGGGGAAGGCAGAGGCCACTGCTGCCCCTGACAAGAGGACAGAGGCCACACCATATCTGGCTTGTTCACTGCTGTGCTCCCCGTGACATACAGGCCATGCCTGGAGCATGACAAAAACTTGAAAAACATCTATATAATGCTGGATGGATGGATGAATGAATTCACTTTCCTCCTTTAGTTTAATCTCAGTATTATCTATAAAGTAAATTTTATTTATTTTAGAGATTTATTTATTTGAGAGAGAAAATGCGAGCAAGCGGGGGGGAGGGACAGAGAGTGGGAGAAGCAGACAACACATGGGGCTCAATCCCACCGCCCTGCGATCATGACCTGAGCAGAAATCAAGAGTTGGACCCTTAACTGACTGAGCCACCCAGGTGTCCCAATCTGTGCTTATTTTAGAGTTTAGATTTTAGTCTTAGCAGGAACAAAACCACGTGATTGTCACAACACGTACACAAGGCACCGGCCTTCTGTCAGCAGTCCGTAATA
>RCUC01132788.1:0-36670 GCA_003697995.1 Taxidea taxus jeffersonii
CACTGCACTGCCACTGGCTTCTCCTGGAACACTCTGTAAACCTCCGTTCAAAAGGCAACTCCTTGGGAAGGTCTGCTCCCATCCTTTGGGTGAATTAAGCTTGCATGAGTCGGGAGCCACTAAAACCAGAGTGGTTATGGGCTTGCTGTTCTAACTCAACATGGACAAGTACTCGGGGAGTGGTCACTGTAAGGCACAGCCTACGTGTGTTCTTGCACTCTTCCTTAGATTCTCCTATCTGAATCCTTGATGTCCTTTCTGTCTCCATTCAGTTCAACACTCTCTGAGGTCAAAATCGTGTTCTGTTGCTCTTGTCATTTTCGGTTCTGTCTGTATCCCGTCATAGGACAATGTTTGAGTGAAATTAACAAATGTCCCGGACCAACCAGCTTGAACCTGTGAGTCTATGGTTAGACTTTCCCTTGTCACAGAGGGTATGTGGCAACTCATGGTGGACTCTTCAGTGATCCCTGATATCATTGCCAAATGCTATTTTTTTTTAAAGATTTTATTTATTTATTTGTTAGACAGAGATCACAAGTAGGCAGAGAGGCAGGCAGAGAGAGGAGGAAGCAGGCTCCCCGCTGAGCAGAGAGCCGGATGCAGGGCTCAATCCCAGGACCCTGGGATCATGACCTGAGCCGAAGGCAGCGGCTTTAACCCACTGAGCCACCCAGGCACCCCCCAAATGCTATTTTGATTAATAGAATTTTTTTTATTGTGGGAAAACATATAAAACCTAAAGTTAATCTATCTACTTATTTATTTAATTTATTTGACAGAGATCACAAGTAGGCAGAGAGGCAGGCAGAGAGAGGGAGGGAAGCAGGTTCCCTACTGAGCAGAGAGCCCAAAGTGAGGCCTGATCCCAGGACCCCGATATCATGACCCGAGCTGAAGGCAGAAGCCTAACCCACTGAGACACCTAGGCATGCCTAAAATTAATTTTTTTAACCATTTTTAAGCAACAGGCATAAGCACAGTGCCATTACATACGCTCACATTTTTGGACAACCATCACCACTGTCCATCTCCAGAAATTTGTCTCTCCACATTTAAACTCCTTATCTATTTTATTATTTTTAAATTTCTCCTGCACTCCTTGTCTATTTCAGTTTTAAAAATATTTATTAGGGGTGTCTAGGTGGCTCAGTTGGTTAAGCAACTGACTCTTTGGTCACGATTTCAGGGTTGTGAGAATGAGCCCTGTGTCCTTATGGCACCGTGCTAGGTGGGGAGTCTGGCCAAGCCCTCCCGCCCTCACCATGCCCTGCTCCTCCCTCTGTTTGTGTGCTCTCTCTCAAATAAAAAAAAAAACTTGAAAAACTTACCAGAGTAACATGGGCACATAATTTAAGAATAATATAGTACAGACCTGTACCCTTGAAGCAAATAGTACATTATATGTTAATTAAAAAAAGAGAATAATATAGTACAGTAAGATTTATAAAGAAAAAGATTAGGGTTCCTGGGCAGCCCAGTCAGTTAAGTATCTGCCTTTGGTTCAGGTCATGATCCTGGGGTCTTGGGATCGAGCCCCACATTGGGCTCCCTGCTTGGTGGGGAGTCTGCTTTTCCCTCTTCCTCTGCCCTTCCCCCTCCTCTTGCATGTGTGCCTGCACATTCTCTCTCAAATAAATGAAACCTTAAAAAAAGGAGATCAGTTTCCCACTCCTTCACCATCTCCTGGACTCAACCTAGAGACCATTATATTCTACTCTTAATAGTTTCTTTTGATATTTGTCTCCATATTTATAAATACTAAGTTTTTATTGCTACTTTTATTTCAGTTTACTTTTTACGTCCTTCTTACTGAAGTATAGTTGATACACATTTATTTCTCTTTTCATTTATTTTGTTTTGGTTTTAAGTTTTTATTTTCCAGTTAGTTTACCTACAGTGTTCTCTTAGTTTTAGGTGTACCGATATTTTTGAACATATCAATTTAACATTGTCCACAGACTCCCAGAACAGGAGTTTTAGCTCTGGCTTCCTTCTCTCTACCATCTTCCTTCTCAGACCTTCCTACAGTGATTCTACAATTTTTGGTTAATCCATAATAGTTGTGACATCATTTTGGTTTACTCCATAACTAATGTTTCTACTCTTTTGAGCTCATAGTAACTTAAAAAACCTGCTTGCTTGCCTTCTTAGTGCAGGTGAAGGAGAAAGAGTGAATTACTCTGAAGTATTTTTATTTAACTTTTTTTTTTTTTTGTCTAGAGCCCCATCAGGCCCTCTGCTATAATATACTAGGTGTTCCAGAATTTTGAGCCTCTAAGGTCTGATTTATCCAGAGAGAAATCTCCAGGATGGGAGGGGCAGGGAAGCAAGGTTTGGGGAGGACCAGAGTCCCCGGGCTCTGTGGGCTTGGGGTCAGGGCTGGGACTTGGTTCCCAGACGCTCTGTCTCTAGACTTTCACCCCATTCCTTTGTCTCTGGCTCCTTGCTCTACCCGGCTTTTGATTCCAGAAGCCTCTCTGCACACAGGCTCTACAGAAAGAATTTCTGTGCTCCCCACGGTACTGTTCCCTACAGGGCAGTTAGGAGAAAATGCTAGTGGTCTATAAAATCTAGCTCCTCATTTTTCTGCAAATGTACTAATATCCCTTGCCTCCTCTTTCTTTGCCCTGTGGATGATAGCTTTTTAATTTTGTCACCGTCCTTCTGGTGGTGTATAGGGAGGGAAAGGAATCCAGTATGCGTGGTCAGTCTGTCACAACTTCCCTGAGATTCACGTGCACCTTAAATGGGGCAAAGACCCCAACATTGACATTTTACTTAAGGCCCGTCGGGCATTTTTGCCAACTTCTTACCAATGGGAGCAAAGGGGAATGGGAAGGACCGGGCAGTCTTTCTTCCTTATTCTCTGCTTTTCTCGGGATGCGGAGGAAATTAGGGTACAGGATTAAAGCTTGAAAAAAGTCGTTTTTGGAAGGACTTGCTGTGAGTAAGATGTTCATGATGTCTCGAGGGTGTGGGTGTGACAGTGAGAACACGCTGAAACCCAATTTGCATGCTATGTTTTTGATGATTTTGATAGATTTAGAAACTTACCATTTTATAGGACTTGGGCAAGGGTATTACTTTTTTTTTCTTTTTAGAAAAAATTTGGAAGGTCAGTAGAAGTATCAACATGAGGGTATGGTATGGGCTCTGGCACGTTCTTGGCATGCTTTCGAGTTGGGGCTGGCAAGTTCAAGTTTGCAGGATGAACGGTGAGGATGGATGGTTCCCCCCCCCCCCCCCCCCAACTGTGGGCTCCTTGCATTCTTGGCGCTGTTTGCTTCAGAGGGTGAATCCTCAGACTCTTACCACCTGACTTTAGAAGCCTCCTCTGGAAGTTCAGAGCTGCCCTTTCCCTCTGCTGCTTTTCCTTTATGTGCAGGATCTTAATGGAAGGGAATGTTCTGCCCAGGAATTGCAGAGAGACCATTCCCTTGCTCGTACTGTTACCTGGACATCACACCAGCTGGGGTTGGGTGGGGGGTGAGGTGGGGGAGTTCCACCTCCGGACTGTTCCAGCTTTGCCCTGCATGTCCGGATCTGAGGGGGCGCTGGCGTTCAGCGGAAGGCAGGGGTCCGGCTCAGCTCCTGGCCTTTCTTGTGTGTCCTTCCTTGCTCCTGGAGTCTTGCTCCTGCTTCTTGCCAGTAGGTGGCAAGCGAGGCCTGGCAGAAAAAGAGAAATAAACCCCACCAGGAGCTGTGGGTTGTGTGGCGCTGGTCTGATTTTGCAGCGCTGGGAAGAATTCTCCACAGAAAGCGCCAGGACCGCTAGCAAGTGTCTGCTGAGGTGAGGCAGAGGGGCATCCATCGCACCCCGTTCGCTGTGTTTCCGAATGGGTCAGCGGCTCTCTTTCTCCCAGTCAGTCTTTCCTAGGGAAACCTGATGAGCTCGCACATTCTGATCCTTGCCCGCAGCTGGTCCAAGGGTTTGCGGGCGGGACTGACGGAAGTCCTCCGAGGAGTGGATTCAGCTCTGGTGAGAGGCCAGGATTTGGGATAAAGCAGATCAGGAACTGAAGCCAGGAGCAGCGTGATTGGGGTCACCTCACCGAGTCAACACCGGGACTCCACCAAGGACGGGAGTCTGGTGGTGTGGGCTCTCAGACTGGCCGTGACCGTCCAGGAAGGGCTGGCTCTGGGGGTGTCCCCGGCACCAGCCCCATAATCCAGTTAACCCTGGGCCAGCCCGTCTGCCTCTTGACAGGTGTGCCTCCTGAGGTAGCAAGAAGTTAGAAGTTGGGGTCAGAGAGACATGAGTTCTAATTCCAGCTCTGTGAGCTCCCTGGACCATGAGTTGGAACATATTGCACACCTTCTCTGAGCCTTTACTTCTCCTCCTGGGGATGTGGCCATAAGATTCCAGGGGAGTGGTCCATGGCAGGTGCAAAGGACTTATTACTGTCCCTGGAGCTGAAGAGGTGCTTAACAAATGGTGTCTTATAGTGCTGTTAGTCATTCATTAAAGCCTAATGAGAAGGGAGAATAAAAGGGAGGCATGTCATAAATATAATCTTTGGTCACAATGGGAAATAAATCTGGGAAAATAGCACTCAGCGCACCTGTCCTGCCCTGGGAGGGTGAGCTCCATCTTCCTGTCTTCCGAAGACAGTGCAGTATATCTTGGTGATGGCTGGGAACATCCTGAGCACATCTCAGCACTGTGCCTGGAAGGTGACAGTAAAAACATAAGGATGTACACCTTTCTGTATTCACTCTTAATTTGTCTGATTTCTATTCAGATAGTCGCAGTACAGTATTTTCTTGTCCCTGCATCAGTAGCCTCATTCAGGAAGAAAAGAGAGGGGTATGACCAGAGCATTTGAAAATACACAATTATTTATTTATAAAGATTTTATTTGTTTCTCAGAAAAAGAAAAAGCATGCACAAGCAGGGGGAGCAGCTGGCAGGGGGAGAAGCAGGCCCTGCCGCTGAGCAGGGAGCCTAAGGCAGGGCTCGATCCCAGGACCCGGAGATCACAACCTGAGCTGAAGGCAGCCACTTAACCAACTGAGCCACCCAGGCGTCCCCTGTACTTTTAAATACAATAATGAAGCTACATCGTGGAGAGCAGACACCAGGAACAGGGACATTGCTCCCTTCCTCCTTCTTGGCTTCCCTTCCAATTCTTCTCTTTTTGGGGTGAACAGTGTCACTGCTCAGACCCGCATACCAGCCTAAGCTGTGGAAAGGTTTGGATATCTCAGTGGATGAAATTTGCTTTGTGGGGGCTCCTGGGTGGCTCAGTGGGTTAAGCCTCTACCTTCGGCTCAGGTCATGATCTCAGGGTCCTGTGATTGAGCCCCGCATCCGGCTCTCTGCTCAGTGGGGAGCCTGCTTTCCCCTCTCTCTGTGCATGCCTCTCTGCCTACTTGTGATCTCTCTCTCTGTGTCAAATAAATAAAATCTTTAAAAAAAAAAGAAATTTTCTTTGTGTACAAGTGTGTTGAATGTCACGTGTGGGATACAGACATTCTGGTTTGAAATCTCATGCTTTAATTTGACTGTGCTCTGACTTGTGCTCTTCACTTAAGAGCTGGTAGTAATGGCCAACCTGTAAGTTTATATATTTGCCGGGGGAAACTTGTGGTCATCTTCTACCTCCAAGTCTTGTGCTGAGAGGGTCTGTGGGATATGACAGGTGGGTACAAATGAGCTGGAGATGAAGACTTATGCCCCACAGTGGTAAACTCTACCCCACAGCTGCAGGATCCAAGTGAATCCAGACAATGAGTGTGTGTGGCTTGATCACAAGGAGCCTTAGGATGAAAACATGGGAGGTGAACCCAGGTCTCACTAAAAAGTAACTGTTGGAACCACCATCTGATCCCAGACATGTCAGTCATGTTATCTATTGACACAAAAGCCAGCACTCTCAGTTAAAATACAGTTTTACATTTTCTATTTACTTGTAAAATGTGATCTTTATTGGGCCCAGTTCTGTGAAAGTGTCACTTTCTATTTCTGGTTGGAAAAGAAGGCAATTGCCGATTTGATGTAAGAGGAGCTTGGAGAGGATTTGTGAGGGTGGCATTTCTTTTGTTCTTTGGATCAAAAACACAGTTGACAAGTTTCAGATGGGCCAGAACATTCCTAGGTAGCCACCTGCCTCGGTTTGCTGTCTAGTCCCCTGAGGCCATAGAAGAACTTGATCTGAAATGATGGTTGCTAAGTTTTCTATCACTAAACATGTTTCTTTCTCTCCCTCCCTCCCTTCCTTCCTTTCTCCCTCCCTCCCTCCTCCTTTCCTTCTTTCCTCCCTCCCTCCCTCTCCCCTTTCCTTTTCCTCCCTCCCTCCCTCCCTCCCTCCCTTCCTTCCTTCCATCTGTCTTTCTGTCTTTCACTTAAGCTCTACACCCAATGTGGGTCTTGAACTCATGACTTGCAAATCAATAGTAACCAATGCTCTACTGACTGAGCCAGCCAGGGACTCCGCCACACATCTTTTTTAAGAGAGAGAGAGAGAGAGAGAGCGAGCCAGAGAGCACATGCATGGTGGGAAAGGGAAGAGGGAGAGTCTTTTTTTTTTTTTTTTAAAGATCTTATTTATTTATTTATTTGTTAGAGAGAGAGCGCAAGCACAGGCAGGCAGAGGCAGAGGGAGAAGCAGGCTCCCTGTCAAGCAAGGAGCCCGATATGGGACTCGATCCCAGGACACTGGGATCATGACCTGAGCCGAAGGCAGCTGCTTAACCAACTGAGCCACCCAGGCATCCCGAGGGACAGTCTTAAGCAGGCTCCATGCCCAGTGTGGAGTCTGACTCAGGGCTTAATCTCACCACCCTGAGATCATCACCTGGGGCGAAATTGAGAGTCGATATTTAACCGACAGAGCCAGCTAGGGGCCCCACTAAACATCTTTTTATGGTTATTTTTGTCACCAGGACCTCAGTGGCAAGGTATATTTATGAAAACATTTCTCATTTCATTTTTCATTATAGCATTAAATATGCTTGTCTACTATGCCAGTTATGTTTAAGCATCTTTGTGGCTATGTAGTTGGTAAGATATCTGTTAAGACCTTTGGTATAAAAAAGATTGTTCCTTAATCTCTAAGGGGTTCAGAAATGCCAGTTGGGGAACCACCTTGTTCAATGTATTCTGTATTCTTGGAGTTTACCTTCCCTCCCTCCTGCTCTCCCTCCCTCCTTCACTTCCTTCCTTTCTGTTTCTGTTTCCTCTTCTTGCCATTTCCTCCCTCCCTCCCTCCCTCCCCTCTCCCTCTTTCCTTCCTTCCAAATAACCTGTGATGCCTATTCATAAGTACCCTAGTTACCAAAACCAACGTTTGGGATATATGACTACAGGATAAGATAGCAGAAATTGTAATTTTTCCTGGAAGTTCTTAGACACGTGGTCTTGTCAACTGACTTTGTAATTTTCATGACAATATCAAGATTTACAGCATCTTAACCATAAGTCTTAGAATCCATTTATTGATAAAATACCCAGAATTATTGCTAGTTTTATTGAGAATGGATTATGGCCCAGACACTGGACTAAGTCCTTCCCAGGCACTAAATCTTGCATGTTGTAACAATACTGTGAAGTAGAGAACAGCTTAATTTGCCCAGAGGAAACTGAGGCCTTTGTCCCACTGTTAGGACGTGGAGGAAGTGGAGCCCAGTTCTGTCTGTCTGTGTAGGTCCTGCTTCATTTACTCCGCTGTATTGGTCCTCCATAAACAGAAGCTGAGAAGTCCCAGTTGTGTGGGGGCCATTGATCTACGAAGCAGTGCAGTGAGGATACCAAAAGCTTGTGGATGGGAAATGGAGTTGCTGTAAACTGCTGTGATCTTCCTTGTGTGGCTCTTGGATTTTCCATCAGTTAATATCTGAGAATAAAAAGAGTTCTCTGTGAAAACCTCTGGGAAGGGTCTCTGTTATTTGGTTTGGCTTGAAGTGTTCTCCACCTGATAATATTTGAGAAGAAAAAATATTTTCCCTGAAAACTTTGAGGAAGCCCCGAGTATTGTCTAAGATCGGGTTTCATCTGTTTCTCCTTTGTATTCGAACTAGCAGTAACTCTTTTTCTCCTGATTAGTTCTCTATTGATAGGAATGGTGATCTGAATCTGTCAGTCTATCATTCTTTCCTTCTGTCTGTCTACCTACTTACCTATCTGCCTATCTACCTAACTTTGACATAAGGACTTCCTCACTGGGAGGTTGGAACTGTCTCTTTTCTCCCAGAGAGGACTGCTGTGATCCCACTCCCTTGACAGAATTTATTTGTTACTCAGAAAAAAGGGTCAGAACAGTATATGGAACCCCAGAAGATTCTCAACAGTCATGAAATTATGCTTACTTGAAATCCAATGACTTTTTACTTTTGGTTATAGTCCTCTTTTGCCTCCCATCTGTGTTTGTAAGGTAAGGAATAAAGTTAGGTCATGTGGCTGCCTGAAGGACTGAGTTGTGGCTGTCTTCTTTTGTGGCCCAATTTATTCTGCTTCTTCATGAACTTCTGCTTGGTCCTAAGGGACTCTGGGTCCTTTGTGCATGAGAATGGGAAACCAAAGGGTCCAGGAGGGAATGTTGGGAGGGAAAGGAGAGAGAGTGAAAGATGTTATTGAAGAATAACATAAATATATATAACTGCAATAATAAATAATAAACATAAAACATAAAAAATAAATAACTATAATAACTTTATATTTATTTCTATTTAATATGGAGAGATGCTATTAAGAATAACTTTATATATATAAAGTAGGCTCCACACCCACTGTGGAACCAAGTGAAGGCTTTGAACTCATGACCCTGAGATCAAGACCTGAGTGGATATCAAGAGTCAAATGTTAAACTGACGGAGACACCCAGGTGCCCTGAGAAATAAATTCTTAATTATTCAAAGACATCACTTCTTCACTCCTTGAGCCAACTGGGCTTACTTATTTGAAAAAAGAAGCGGAAAGGGCTCCTGCATGGCTCAGTTGGTCTGTTACATATCCAACTCTTGATTTTGGCTCCAGTCATGATAACACGGTTGTGAGATTGATCCTTGCATCAGGCTCTGCGCTTAATGTGAAGTCTACTTGGGAGTCTCTCTCTCCCTCTTCCCCTCTCCCCACTTGCTCACTCACTCTCTCTAAATAAAGCCTTAAAAAAAAGGAAGTGGAAGAGTTTCAGATGACTTTGACCTTATGAGAGATACCTGTGTTCTTTAAACCAGATGAATGAGCTAACTTTTGGTATGGGGGTGCTGTCTGGGGCTGGAAGAAAGAATTTGCCTCATGATACCTACAAAGCCAGTCTACCCAGCATCATGCCCAACCAGACAGAACTGGTGAAAAGATCAGACTCTAAGTGTAGCAGTTTTTTAAAAATTGATTTTCATTATTATTTCCCTGACTGTTTTTGTTCATGGAGCCCAGTTATTAAATTTGGAACAGATGATAGATCTGGTTAATGGCTTTAAAAATCACATGACAAATTTCACTACCAGGCAAGACTAGGGTCCATTAATTGGGATAGTGCAGTAAGAATTTGATACTCAACTTCCAGCATCAAGTGCTCATTTAGGTTCTAGGAAAATGACCAAGAGTCCTTTTTAGAGCCACTGCATGGTTATTTTCATCATGACGCAGTGGTTTTTCTGATCCACTCCAGCCCTGCAATGAGACTTTAAACCAACTGAAGCAGAAAGAGGCTCAGAAGCAACCAGGTGACTCCAAGATCATTCCTTCTGCAAGTCAAATGCCTTATTGGTTGTATGAGGACACCCCAGTGGTGCCTTAGAAAGGTGAAGTGTGCTGCCCTTAGAGTCCAAAGATGGTTTTCACTCACTTGGAGCATAACCTGTAGTTTGCTTCTTTAGTCAAGTCGATGGCTTTGTAGAGATCCACACACACCCTTGTCCACTCTGCCTTGGGATGGCAGGTCTCAAGGACAGGGCTGTGAGCAGGGGAGTGGGTCCAGCATGCCCTCCCAGGGCAGCATGAATACCCGTGGCCTTGGTCTTCTAGAAATTTCGTATTTCACACAACGTTTTTAATAAGTGATTTGCCAACTTAAAACACATTGGAAATTATCTATGAGTGAAGAAAGAAGTAGCATGAAACCCCTGCATCTTAAGGGTCTAGGAAAATTGATGGTAGTATTCAAATACCAGATCCACATGGAATTTATGATGCCAAATCTGGGTTCACCAATAACATCTTAACAAAATTCTCATCATCTGAGGCTTATGAATTTCTTCTTAAAATTTTTATATTATTTTTAATGAATTGCTTTTGAAAGAAGAGAATATAAACAGTAAAAGATGACATTCCCATGATGTCACATTGTTTGAATGGAAGTGAATACGGCTCAGACAGAGGATTTTCAGGCTGTTTCAGGACAGGCATTGGACTCTTTTCCTTTGTGATTTTGTTATCTTTGGTAGCTGGCCAACTTTTGAGTTCCTTGTTCTTAGGAGAATGTGGAAAAGTGGGGTTGAGTGGAGTCAAGTTGATCTTAATATGTTTTTATTTGTCTTTTGCTTGGTGAGGGGGGAAGGGCAAGGCCAAGGGTGAGTTAGGAGGTAGATCAGATTTTGGCAGAATGTTTTTAAATTTTAAAAGAAAAGAAAAAAATCAGGGGTGCCTGGGTGGCTTAGTTGGTTAAGTGTGGAAGTGTCCGACTCTTGTTCTCAACTCAGATCTTGATCTCAGGGTTGTGAGTTCTAGCCTGGCATCAGGCTCCACGCCCATGGAACCTACTTAAAACAAAAAAACAAAACAAAACAATATGTGACTTCACTAGGAAAAATGCAGAAACCATTCTGTGAGTATATGCAGGTCTATCTGGTACTCGGTTTTCCTTGAAGTTGGGATCCCCAGAGAAAGGCATTCTTTAATGGAAATTTGGAGGCCCTGGATAGACTAGCTAAGCTTTAGAAGTACATGAATTCCAGTCACATCAACTCTTAAGGCTTGAGGGGAACCCAGAGTCAAAGTGACTCACTGAAGGTCATGTAACTCATTAGTAATCCAAACAAGCTGGCTTAGCGCCATTATCTTCTTGACCTTGGGGGAAACTGCTCCTGTGGATAAGGAATCAGCATGATGGTCAATAAGGAAACTTCTAGAAGTCTGCTGTGTGGCAAGTACTAGCTGGGCACTAAGAATTTAGAGAAGAATTCAGCATGGTCTCTGATGATAAGGAGGATACAAATTAGTGTAGAGAAGGAATAGTAATAACAATAAAAATAATAATCACAAGTGCCAGACAGAAAAAACGTTGGTGCCTTGCAGATAGTTGGTATTTAGTAAGTTCTTGTTGAACAAAACAATGAATTTGGGTCACCAGTGGGATGCCACTGCATGGTGGCGTAGGTCTGTTGGGGGAGAAAAGCCTCATTTGGAGGCTTTAAAGGAAGAGTTGGCTAATTGGAGAATGAAGGAAATCCATCTCAGGAATATCAATACATCCGGAAAAATCTGACCTTTCAGCAGAGTTGAAAGGTCAACACAGGAAAATTCAGGCTGTTTCCCTGAAGGGCCATGTACTTGTCACGGGATGACTTAGAGCCACTTAGAGATTTTTAGTTGTGGCGCCAAAGTGGATGCTGGGGCTAGCTCTGGGTGAAAATTTTGGTGTCAGGTTTGCGGCGAGCCAATCTGGAAAGCAGGAATAGCGAACAGTTTGAGCAGTGAGTGCCCAGGCAAGACCAGCACTGATTAAAGTGCTGAGTTATGATGCCACAGGAAAAATAGTAATGAAATTGGTTGACACTTATGGAGCCTCCCTGATGTGTAGATGCTGAGCTACCTTCCCCCCTCCCCCAATTTGCACTCAAAGCAGCCCTAAGAATGAGCTTTCATTCTCTCTCTTTTATAGGGTTGAAGTCAAGATCTGGGGAGTTTAAATTACCTGCCCAAGGACACATAGTAATGGTGGCAGGACTTGAACCCATCCCGGGTTGGCCTCTTTCCAAAGCCCGTTTGCTAAGTCTACCCCCTGGCACCCCCATCCACCCTCCTGTAGGTCTGTGGGTAGAAACAAAGGGGAGAATCTAATATGTACCATCTTCTCAGGGCCTAGAGAATGTCCCCTTCCCCAAGGTGGGCTGGGAGCAAGACCTTTCTCAATGATTTACTCAGAGGATTCACTTCCTTTTCCTAATTGCAAGCCTGAAGTTCCTAGGAGAGCAGAGCCTCTAAAAATATAGCCAGATCTCTGGCGCCTGGGTGGCTCAGTTGGTTAAGCTTCTACCTTCAGCTCAGGTCATGATCCCAGGGTCCTGGGATCGAGCCCCACATCGGGCTCTCTGCTCAGTGGGGAGTTTGTTTCTCCTTCTCTCCTTCCTTCCCGTTCGTGCTCTTTCTCAAATCAATGAATAAAATCTTTAAAAAAGAAATAAAAATATAACCAGGTCTTGAGTGAGCATGTTCTCTTCCCTTGATTCGAATTCCATCGAAGCCTTCTCTATGAGCACGCTTGAGGTAAGGGAGCAGGACATGGGCTTCCTGTCTTGCTAGTGGTTTTATTCAAAATCATCTGGCTTTTGTGAAAATCATTGCTAAGTAGTCCTATTTTAATGGGATCACTGTTCTCTCAAATTTCCCATTGTGTATTCTTTCCTTTTTTTCCCCCAAGATCTGAAACTGCTAGTCATTCTTTGGAGCTCACAAATTCCTTGCCAAATCATTGGGCAGTGTGTCTCCAGTGTCAGAGGCCATGGTGAGAAGGTCCCTGGCTACTGCTGGGTTTCCCAGACCTGTCTGCTGTTAAAAAGGACCCACAGGTCTTAGAAAAAGTGTCTAGGCCTTTGGAGACTCTGATTCAGTCAAAGTTGAGTGAGGCCCAGAAATCTGTTTTTTCCAAAACATGTGGCCCAGGGACACAGGTCTTAGGTAAACGTGTTCCCCGTTTTTGGGTGGGAGCGCCATGGAGGAGGCGCCTGGCAGATGGCCTTCTTACTTTCTGTGTTTCTCTCCCTGCCCTGTAAAAGCTTGGGTGAGGCACCTCATTTTCCCTATCTATCCCCCACTTTCCTGAACATGCCACCATTTTCTGGGTCTCATCTCCATCTAGAAACCTGGCCCCACATTTCTGTTGTAGGCCCCAAGAATTTCAATGGCCAACCTCATGAGCGGTTGTGAGGCTGACATGTCTGGGTCTGAGGTCTTGTTGGCTCCTCATTCACTTTCTCCTCAGGCCTCTGTGGAGGTCTTCCTAGGCTGGGACCTTTGCTGCCACTGCTGTGTCTGCCTCCGTCATTCAGGTGTCCCCTCTGTGTTACCCAACAGTCTGCTTCTACCAGTAGCTCTTGGCACTAAGTGGTGATGGAGTTAGGGTCTCCTGCCATCTATCTCTTGTTACCTCAGCTGCCTTTATTAAAAAAAGATTTTATTTATTTTTGAGAGAGAGAGCAAGAGAGCACACGAGTGGGGGAGGGAGGGACAGACTCCTCGCTGAGCAGAGAACCCAATACGGGACTCAATCTGAGGGCTCTGAGATCATGACCTGAGCCAAAGGCAGACCCTTAACTGACTGAGCCACCCATGTGCCCCAGAGGGAGTCTTTCTCCTGCTCCGCTGAAGGGTCTGGAGGTTACTCGGCTTAGGCTTGCTCACTCTTTGAGCAGAGGAGGTCTTGTGTGCTTCCCTACCCTGTTTATTGTCACAAATTGCAGCAGGTGGGAATTGTCAGATCACCTGAGTCTCTCGTGATGTGACCCAGAGCCAGTGTGGGTTGTCCCGTTGGAGCTCAAGATGGTTTCCTGACATTCTCCTGTGATGGCCAGGTGACCCAGAGGAACGAGACACGGCCCTTGTATGGGGGCAGATCATCCTAGGTTTCCATGTCTGCTCTTTCTAGACCTCCACAAGGTCTGGTTGGAGCCCAGAAGCCTGGCCTCAGGTGAAGCAGGGCCACTTGCCCTTTTTTTCCCAGATTTTATTTTGAACCATCGATCCCCTGAGTTTGCTCTGACATCTTTCAGCTGTTCTATGTGCTCTTCTCCTACTAACTTCCCTTTCAGGTCAAGAAAATAGAAGATTCCTCCTTGTTTTATTTTCCCCCCAGCCCCGGGAGCCTAGAGCTCCAGTTAAGATCAAAGAGTATGAGGAAGCATGGGATTTCTTTTTTACCCACTGCCAGATTTCTCTTAAACCCCAGACATGCACGGTACCATGCTTGTTTTCACTGGATCCCCCAGGAGCCCATTTCTCCATTGTGAGTCTGGGTTGTGTGGTGAGTGACTTAGTGATCCCAGCAGAGCCCTTGAAATCGTAACCTTGTGTATTTCCTGGACAGACTGCTTCATGGTTGTTTAACCTGTTGCCGTGAATGATAAAAAGGACTCAGCTAGAATCTGAGTGCATGGGTTGTCCAGGGGCCTGGAAAGTTCCCGCTGTTGCAGATCCAATGGTGAACTGCAGTGTGCATGCCTCATCATGGGCTTACCCCATAAAACTCAGGGTGAGTTAGGAATATGTGTTCTCTCCCTTTGTGAGGGTTTTTTTTTTTTAATGATAGAAAAAAAAAGCCACTTCGGTTCACAAGAAAAGTGAAGCCCTCTAAACCTACCCCAAATTTCTTCTGCCTTTCTTTGGAGCAGTGAACAAGCCTCTGACCTTCACCTATTTTAGTTTGTGTTTTCACTTCTGATGGATTTAACAAAGGTGTAGCTATGTACAGTTTCTGCTTTGCCCCATTTTCTACCCCCATCTCAAGCAGGCTTTGTATTGTGCATAGTAGACTCCATTGGTGACCTTGACGTTCACCTCTGGTGGTCTGGGTCCAGCCAGGTGTGCTGGTGGAATTCCAGCAGCAGAACACCCACCAGCCTGAGGTCAGGGGGGCGCAGCCCCACCAAGGGACGGGGACACTTGGGAGTGGACAAGGGGCTACCTGGCTACCGTTCTGTGTTTTTTAAAATTTTCCTTGCTGGCTTCCTCAGCGTCCCTGTCCCTGAAACAGAGTGTGCGGATTGTAAACTTACTCAAGTGAGCAGATAATGCTGCGTTTTCAAGTCCCGACTCTGAAGGTCTGCTCTTCTTCCAGATCTTTCATCTCTGAAGGACTCCATCTGAACCTCTTTGCCCTTGGACTTTTTTGATCCTTGCAGACGTCATTCACTGAAAAGAGAGAGTCCTTCACATTTATTTTGTTGATTGTTGGCAAAGCTGCTGTATTATTTTTTATTTTTTAGCATGAATGCTGGATGCTACTCATGACCTTTAAAGAAAATCAGGTTGCTCAGAAGTCTCTTGATAAGTGCTGGTCTGATATGGGTTTACCAGTGAAGCACAAGAGTCTTTTGGGAGCATTTGTAGTATTTCTCCCAGGAAAGGAGGGGCACGAGTTACCACCCCTGCACATAGACCCCCTCATTGCTGTCCCTGGAGAGGGGTTGTCTGGGGTTTGACTATGACTTGTGATGCTCAAGTCCTCTGCCCTCCCTGATTCTGATCTGTACTTGGCACCCTGACACACTGCACACACTTTGCTCTGTATCAGTTCATAAGAAAATAAGATTCTTCGGTAATTCTAGAAATGGGATGTGGCTGCTACCAAGAGGGGCTCAGCTGGAGAGACTGGGTTTCAGGGACCAGACAGGCCTGCTAGGGAGGGGTGGGCAATGCATCCCAGAAGGGGAGGGGAGGGTCCTATTAGGCAGGAGGTGGTGACCGGGAAGATGCTTGTGATCTTGGGCTCTGTGAACCTGGCTTCATTTGGCTTATGCAGTACCACTTCCCACAGCCTTCCCCTGACTTGGTGCTCTTTCTTTCAGTGCCATTAAAGGTCACTTTGTGTCTCTGCCCCAGGACCTTTGCATATGGTTCCTTCTCTCCTACCCCTCTTGTGATAGCTTTCTCTGGACCTCCTTCTGTAACTACATTTCTGTAGGGCAGGTCTTCTATTATATACCTTCCTGGCCCTCTGTGCCTTTTCCCTCTCAGCATTTCCAGTGGTTAGCAGTTACGTGTTTATGCATTTCGTTTTTAACTTTTGTTTTTAATGCCAGTGGAATTTTGTCCAATTTCAATTGTCTAAATTCCATTTAAGTCCAGGGTGAAGACTGTCCATTTCACTGATGACTACAGACAGCAGAAGACTTGGTGTGTAGGAAATGTTCACTAAGCATTTACTGGACTTGATTGGATCTATAGGAGGCAAGGTTGGTCTCTTCCATGGTCATGGTGTCCGTGATGGTATTGACCTTGGTGGTCATGGTTCTTGTGGAGGTTGGAGGCCAGCATGCAGAGACCCCTGTACCTTTTCCAGGGCATGAGTCCCTCCCTGCCTGAGCCAACCATGAGCTGCCCAAGGTTTGCGTAGCATCTTTGAGACCTGTGGGCCAAAGGCGAGAAGGTGATATGGTAGTAGAGGGAAAATACACTGACTTAAAAATATTTTAAGCCATGATTACAGCCATCTCCTTAAAGTCCTTTTGAAACTTTGAGTTGAAAATTTTAGCCAGTGAGCTCAGAAAAATAAGTTCAAAGGGTTAAGCACACCTATTTCGCAAATTTCAAGTGAGATGATCTCAAAAGAATGCTTTGATCCCATGTCCTTTTTATTCACTAGCTGTGATGGTAAAGGACCAGCAGCCTGAAGCTGGAGGGGCTGAACCCCAGGACCCCATCTCATCAAGCACCACCCCCAACCTCTTAGGCAGGGGTTAGCACTGAACCTTTGCACATCTTCTTCCTAAGGACCCAGGAGGACAGACCTTTCCTGGGCCACATTCCCCAGCAGCAGACCCTAAGACAGGGCCCCAAGTACAAGAGATTTCTTGGGAAGATGATCCCAGGAGGAACCAGGGAGGTAGTGGTGCAGGAGCAGGACAGGGAAGGAAAAAGAGTCAGGAAGGGAGGACATTTTAGGCAAAGTGTCATCTTCCTCTTGATCCCACCAGGTATAATAACTCAGTTTGTCCCCACCCAATGCAAGCGAGCTGGGCTTTTGGATTCTTGCACTTGTCACCCATCAGCTAAGGGACCTCCTTGACCCTTCCAGCTCCAGAAGCATAGGCGTAGATGGTCGGAGGCCAAAGAGCAGTGGAGCCAGAGAACGGGTGCTCAGAAAAGTAGGAGAAAGCAGAGGGAATGTGGGAGAAGAGCAGGCAGTGGCCATTAGAAGATTGTAACCAAAACTGGGAAGAAACTAGGCTAAACTACTGTAGATAGACCCCACCTGAAAACGTGTTTTCTCATGAAATCAATTCTTATTGTAGTGTCTATTTATGTAACCCTCTTCAATGCTAAGTGTTGTGTAAATGCTTGACACATATTATCTCATTTAATTCTTCTGGTATCCCCATAATAATGTTGTTATAATTACTCTACTTATTTATTTTTTATTTTTTGATGAGGAAACCGTATTTCAAAAGAATTTAAATGGCTCACCCGAATTCTCCAGATAGAGGTAGCAGGGGCAGGATTCAGACCCAGGCTTGTTATGATGCTCAGCTCCACCCTTGAAAGCAACACCTTATGGCAGTCATTACTTTTCCAGGGAAATTCAGAAGGACAAGGATAATCCTAAGTGAACCTCCAGAGGGTCAGCTTTAACATGGCGACTTACTCCTTGGATGGCTTGACATGATCCTCTAGCTGTCGGTTCACTGAGGGCCTGGTTTTGGATAAACAGGTTGGAGGGAGGACTGGAAGGGGATTCCTAGATCACAGAGCTCCCTGAGGCAAGACTCCTTGACACTGTCCCTCCATCCTTCCTCCCTCTTTCCTTCCCTCCTCAGCCATCATGGTGGATATCTGTGGGGGGTTCTTCCAAATGGGGCTGAGAACCTCTCTTCACCTTCCACGTGGAAAGAAGACTTGGCTTTTTATAGCACTCATTATTTAAGCAGTATTGCAGACAACCTAAGAGAATTCCAGAAATAATGTGAGTTTTCCTTGGGAAGCCATGATTGGTACCAGAGGGCAGAGGTTCTAGAACATGAACTTCTCAGGTCCATCTTATGTGATGATCAGTGAGGTAAGATAACAAAGGGTCATGTATGTGAGAGCCTGGCACTGGGTAGGTGCCTGGAAACTGCTGGCTATTACTTTTGGATACGGCTTAGGAATTTTTTTTTTAAAGATTTTATTTATTTATTTGACAGGCAGAGAGAGAGGAAGGGAAGCAGGCTCCCTGCTGAGCAGAGAGCCCGATGCGGAGCTCCATCCCAGGACCCTGGGATCATGACCTGAGCAGAAGGCAGAGGCTTTAACCCACTGAGCCACCCAGGCGCCCACGGCTTAGGAATTTTGTTTAGGGAGGACGTTAGCTTGGGCTGCTATAAGAGAGTATCACAGACTGGGTTGCTTAAGCAACAGAAATCTATTTTCTTAGAGTTCTGGAGGCTGTGAGGTTGGAGACGAAGGAGTCAGCTGGGTTGGTTTTCTCTGAAAGCTTCTCACCTTGGTTTGTAGGTGGCCATCTTCTCCCTGCCTCTTCACATCCTTCTGTGTGTCTCCTCTCTTCTTATAAAGACACTCATTATATGGGATGGGGCCCAGCCACAGGACCTCATTTTACCTTAAGTGCCTCTCTAAAGATCCTATCTCCGAAAAGAATCTCATTCTTAGATCCTGGGGGTTAAGATTGAACATAGGAATTTGGGGGAGGGGACATAATTCAGGCCCTCTGTCAGGGCTTCCGGAAGGCCTGACTGGCTTAAGAAACACAAATCAGGGGCTCTGTACCCCCACTTTTTTTTTTTGCCAACATCGATGTTTCTTGTTTTGTTGGGAAAGAGGTCCCAGCGGTACTTGAGTCTGCTGGTTTTGGGGGGTGCTTCTCTTTCCCAAACATTCTTGATGTAATCCCTCTTCTTGGTAGACACTCTTCTGGATGAGGCAGGATTCTTTGCCTCTGAAGAACTTGGCTTCTCACAAAGCTTGGGGTGAAAACCACTAGAAAATGGGAGGAGGATGGGGGGAAAAAGAGACTCTTTTTTTTTGCCAAGTTTATTTGTTTTTAAACAGTTGGTATGATGTTTCTTACAAAGGGAGAGTTGTTTCTTATGATCATTGCTTGGAGGCTGTTCCAGATACGCCCAGGAACCAAGCCCTGCAGAGTCAAGGAACCGGGTCTTGGGAGCACATAGAAGTGGATCCATGGGAGATGTGCCCTCACCCCACTCTTCCTCCAAAGCTGTCTCCTTCCCTTTGGGAGCAATGGTGGGAGTGCCAGGCACTCAGCCACATGAATTAGTACTTCGTCTTTTAATTGCCCCCGTGGTCTGAAAAAGAGTTTAAGGCTGCCTTTTCAGAATATTATGGCCCTAACATGTAGCCACCTTCAGAATGTGGGTGGGGGGCTTCATGCGTAAGGTCAAGGGGAAAAAGGAAGGTGATTTAGCAACAGAGACAGTTCTGCTTGCCATGAATGTAATGTTCCCCCAGAACTGAATACTTCCCTGCATGCCAGAGAGGAAGAAGCGGAATCATTCTCCCTATTTATCAAGAGGAAATCTGAGAAAAAAAGACCAAAAAAAGACCCCTCCCAAAAAAAGGGAAGAAAGCTGAGGCTGAGGACAATGTGGTCCCTATATCTTCAGGGACTGAGAAGGATAGCTGAAGTGACAGTGGGGTCTCGTCCCTGAAGTGGGGACTCCCTTGATAAGAATTTGTGGAAGAGAAAGTGGAATTCACATGCTCTCAGCGCTGGCAGAAGTGTGGGTGAGAACGGGCCACCACTGAGGTTTAGAGACAGAAGGGTGCTAGAAACCAACTAGGTTAGTCCTCTCTCCATATGTCTGTCCCTTCCTCCCTCCTTCTGCCGGGGCTGTACCAGCAGTGGGGATATAATGGTAAGCAAAAGCAGATGCCATTGATTTCCTCATGGAACCCATGGTCTCATTTGGGGAAGGAACACTGATCATATAATCACCCAAATAAATGAAAGTTTGCATCTCTGAAAGCACTGGAAGGAGGGTACATGGTGCTCTGAGCATCTATAACAAGGTAGTCATGGAAGGCTTCTCTGAGGAAGTGACAGATGAGTAGGTACTTACTAGGTGAAGAGAACAGTAAAGGAGCTCCATGGAGACAAAATGTATGTGCAAAGTCTCTGTGGTAGGAGGGTGAGTGGACAGAGTAAAGGGAAATGAAAGCCTGAATGGAGGCTGGTGTGCTTAGTGAGAATGAGCCAGAGCCTGATTTCAGTCAAGGCTGAAGAGGGAGGCAGGGGCCAGGCCACATCCTGCTTTGTAGGTTGTGGTCAACAAGGGGGTGCTGGTGGAAGGGTGGGATTTGCTTCTCAAAAGGTTGCTGTGGTGGTGATGGGGACAGTGCCTATTTGTTTGTGGACATTGGATTAACTGCTTAGAATTCCAGGAGAAAAGTGTGGGGGTAGAATGAATGCAGGTGAAGCCGCTGGGAGCATCCTTCAGTGGTCTGGATGACAAGTGGCTGGGACTAAGTCACCCATGGGGGTGGGAGTGGGAATGGAAGAGATGGACAGCAGAATGGATCCAAGAGCCATTTAGGAAGTGAATCAGGAGGGCTTGGTGTGGATTTAGTATGGGGTTGCAGAAGAAGTAAGTGTCAGACAGAGTTCTTAGATTTTTGGCCTGAGCCACAGAGTGGGTGACGGTGGCCTTGGTAGGGACTGGAAATACTGGGAAAGGACTGGGTTGTGGGACAGATCACAGAGTAGATTTTGGACATGTTGAGTCTGAGGGGCCTTTGAGACATGTAGGAGAAGACGTTGCATAGAAACTTTCACACAGGGTTGTAGATGAGGGAATGGAGGAACTTAAGTTGCTAAGTATCTTAACTATCATTGGAAAATCTAAGACAAGATTTCAGATCTCATAATTTCTACTGCAGTGCTCATTCCTTGACCAATGCTTCTTTCTCTTAAATAATTTCTAAGGATAAAGGACAGTGTGTGCATGCCCCTGGGATTCTGGGCAGTTGGTCCAAATCAGTCTGGTAAAAATGCCACACTTGTTTAAAGTTGTTTGTGTGTTTTGAAAATTCATCCGATAGCTTCCTCTGCTGTATAACACATTTGTTATTTCTGTAGTATAGTAATGCTATTAAAAATCCTTACCATGAAGTAGGATTGCTGCTCTAGAAGGGTGCTTTGGGTGTATTTTGGGGTGATGGAATCATGTGCAAGCTTCCTCTGCCTGTGCATATCCCATTTGAGCAGCATGACTATCTGCTTGTTGCAAGATAGGAGAACCAGGATATGGAATGGATTGGGGTTGGAGATAGAGATGATGAGTTCTATTTTGAATATATTGTTGTGATGTGCCCCTTGGTCCTACTTTGCAACAAAAGAAGTACAGTGACAGGCCCTTGACCATGGGATCCACTGTTCTCATCATGAACCATCCCTCTGGTCCTACAAACCATGCCCTAGAAGCTGTAGCTACAGAGAGTAACAGAATGGCCTTTCAAGGACACAGATGTGGCACTAGCTTCCAGATAATACCCTGCGCAGAGGGGCAGCGTGGGCTCTACATTAACCACGAATATATGGTGCTGAGTCTCTAGAGGGTAGAATATATGAGTCTGGAAATCAAGAGGGTAGAAGCAGGAGGTTGCTCCTCTTGCCATTCCTTATTCCCAGTGACCCACTTGGGACATTGGTTTTTCTTGTCTCTACCACTCTGGGTTCCATGGCTTTAGAAGTCCTGGTTCCTAGAAGGGCATGTTTCTACCAGGAAGCTCAAGAAGAGTCTCTAGTACAGTCCAAGCTCTGACTGATGGCCATTTAGTTACATCAGGCTCCTCTGGCCATAAGAACGTGAGGCAAGGGAAGCAGTCATCAGCCTGGCTGGAACAGTTGCCTCTGATCATGAGGAGGGGATAGGGCTGCTAGGTATTTGTTTTCTCAGCTGCCTGGGAAGTCTAGTCCCATGGCTCCCAGGTGAATTCCTCCTTGGAAACTTCCTTGGGCTGAAGAGAGCTGCCTGACCCAAGGCCATATCCCTTATGCCCCCAGGAGGATCCTACAACCAATGGCGGGTGGATCTGGGGAAACAATATCTAAGCCTTTTTGACCCAACTTGGAATAGATTTGGACAATCACCCCAGTTGGTGTGGGACTGACTCAGCCTTGGTTGTGGCTGCATTAGAGTTGAACCTAACCTGGTCCAGCCCTGTTGCCATCACTCTGGACAGCAGAGTCACTGGCGGTGTTCCTAAGAGCATTCCCAGTACACCAGCCACACAGAAATCTGTCTCTGGATCTGCTTCCCAGGGAAGGCAGGCTCAGCAAGAGAGCTGAGAGACATGTCCGATAAAGAGCTGAAAATAGAGGTTGGCATTTAGAAGAAAGATCTGTGCTGCAGATATCGACTGGGCCACCATCCATCTAAAGACAATAGTGAAACCGTGCTTGGATAGGATGGCTCTGGGATAGTGAGGGATTCTGAGAAAGAGAATGAGGACATCTGTTGTATTAGAAGAGAACAAATATTAGGATGTGAATCTATAAATGTTGCTGTTTGGTATTTAGTAAGAGGTCTTATAAAAAGGGGGCAAGGTAATCTTGTAGACCTTAGTCCTTCGGTTTTTTTTTTTTTAAACATATGCATTTAGCAACATATCATTTCTTTTTAAGATTTTATTTATTTATTTGACAGAGATCACAAGTAGGCAGAGAGGCAGGCAGAGAGAGGAGGAAGCAGGCTCCCCGCCGAGCAGAGAGCCCGATTTGGGACTCGATCCCAGGACCCTGAGATCATGACCTGAGCTGAAGGCAGAGGCTTTAACCCACTGAGCCACCCAGGCGCCCCAGTCCTTGGGATTTTTAAGATTAATTTGAAATGCTTAGTTCCTCAAGATGATGAAGAGGAGACTAAAGAATATTTGAATTCTTATGATTCTAAGGGTAAGGTAAACAAGGAACACAGGTGAAGTGGGGCCAGATAAGACAGAGGTTTTACTATAGAGGAAGTGGTACCTGCTGGGATCCTGGTTATCATGATTAGAGAGGTCTCTTCCTTAAAAATTCTATTTCAGGGGCACCTGGGTGGCTCAGTCACTTACGTGTCTGACTCTTGATTTCTCTGCTCAGGCCATGATCTCAGGGTCATGAGATTGAGTCCCGCATTGGGCTCCATGCTCAGTGTGGAACCTGCTTAATATCCTCTCTTTACCTCTTTCTCTGCCCCTGTTCCCCCCTCCTCCACTTGTGCCTGCTCTCTCTTTCTAAACAAGAAAACAATATTCTATTTTGATGAGACAATTCAAATGTAAATAAATCAAACAATAATTAGGAAAGGACAGAATTTGGTCCAATTGACTTAGAGGAGGGTCTGGAAAGGGATTTGGGAGGGATGTGAGGTGTGGTTGGAATGAGATCACAGGGGTGGTGGTCTTGGAGTTGGAGACACAGGACAGGATTGAGCTTTCACTCTTGGAACTTCTTATGTAAACTTCGGGAGTCCTGTCTCTCGCTTGCTTGATATCAGTGAAAGTAAGATCAACGTCTTTGTGTATCTGTGTTGCCATACCTTTCTCCCTGGTGATCATTGTTGCATGGAATGAAAACCCAAGAGTAGGAGAAGGTAGAGTCATTTTCCTGACGTGATAGCCTTTGTGAATTTGTTTGGATCAATGACAGTTGTCTCTCTGTTCCTTGTTACTCCTAAGGAGGGTTGAGCCTTCCCAATGGAGTGAGGACAAGTAGATGAGAGTCAACACAGAGTATGTAGAGTGAGAAGAGAAGAACCCAAGCCTGGATCTCCTAGGTTCCCTGGGGAATCATTGTCAGCCGGTCAAATGTAAAGCTTTTCTTTGTGGTGGGACCACCTCTTGCTCTAGACCTAGTTTCCCATTAAAGCAATTTGTTAACTAATGCTACTATAGTAATCATATTGCAGTACCTAAATGTATCAAACCACCAACATGTTGTATGCCATAAGCTTGGGCAGTGTTTGTTATGCATCAATTACAACTCAATAACAAAAAAATCTTGACTAAAAGGCAACCTATGGAATGGGAGAAGATATTTGCAAATGATGTATCCAGTAAAGGGTTAGTGTCCAAAATACATATAAAGCACATCTACAACTCAATCCCCAGAAAACAAGTAATCTGATTAAAAAGTGGGTATAAGATATCAACAGACATTTCTCTGAAGAAGACATCCAGATGGCCAAAAAATATGTGAAAAGATGCCTAACATCACTTGTCATTAGAAAAACGCAAATCAAAACTGTAGTGAGACATGCCCCCACACCTGTCAGAATGGCTAAAATTAAAAAAAAAAAAAGAAGAAACAACAGGTGTTGGTGAGCAATGTTATGCCCCTGTTGGTTGTAATGCAAACTGGTGCAGCCACTGTGGAAAATAGTGTGGGAGTTCCTCAAAAAGTCAAAAATAGAGTAGTAGTAGGTATCTACCCAAAGAATACAAAAGCACTCATTCAAAGGAATACATGCACCCTGATGTTCATAGCAGCATTATTTGCAATAAGCAAGAAGCGGAAGCAGGGCAAGTGTCCATTGACTGATGGATGGATAAAGAAGCAGTGTATATAAAACCGATGGACTACTACTCAGCCATCAAAAAGAATGAAATCTTGGCATTTGCAACAATGTGGATGGAGTTAGAGAGTATTAGGCTAAGCGAAAGAAGTCAGTCTGAGAAAGACAAAGACCATATGACTTCACTCCTATGTGGAACTGAAGAAACAAACGAGCAAAGGGAAAAAGAGAAGGTGACAAATCAAGAAGCAGACTCTTAACTCTAGAGAACGGATGGGTGGTTACTAGCAGGGGGAGTGGGCAGGGAGAAGGGTGAAACAGGTGATAGGGTTTAAGGAGATCACTGGCCGTGTTGAGCAGTGGGTGAAGCATGGAAGTGTTGAGCCCTGTGTTGTACATGTGAAACTAACACAACGTGGTGTGTTAACTTGCTGGAATTCAAATAAAAACCTAAACCCATCTTGTATTTTTCATTTTCCAGGGAATGTTGCTAACCCTTTTCTTTCTCTTCAGGAATCCTCCCCTCTTTGACCATGCTCAACATCTTTTCCCAAGTTTGAAGTTCCTTAACTTTGCTAAGAAACCTCCTGCATAAAAGGAAGTGTACATTTTCCTGCTGCTGCTACATCTTGGGATTCAGGCAAAAATCATCACCCACAAAAAACCCCAAATCCCCTGCCAGGATCCAAAACAGCACCTGGCTGGCATTATCAGTCTTATTCTGGCTCCTGAGAAATTTCATCTGCTCAAGGATGCTGGGACGCCCACTTTCTAGTTCCAAAGGAAAATATTTCAGGCAAGTTTAAGATTTCTGCCTTATAAGGTAGGTATAAGGTTGGGGATATTTTATTCACAAATTGTGGGATTCTACAGGTATTCTGGTAGAAATGAAAGCCTGAGATGGTAGTTTTCATAGAACATCAGAGTCCTGAGGCACCTGGGTGGCTCAGTGGGTTAAAGCCTCTGCTTTTGGCTGAGGTCATGATCTCAGGGTCCTGGGATCGAGCCCCGCATTGGGCTCTCTGCTCAGTGGGGAGCCTGCTCCTCCCGCCCCCTGCCCCACCTCTCTGCCTACTTGTGATCTCTGTCAAATAAATTAAAAAAAAAAAAGGAACATCAGACTCCGGTTACATTCTTGCCCAGCTGACTTCAGGAGGCTGTTCTCAGTTGTTTATTTTTTCTCTTGTTCCTTTTTCTGGCATACTTTTCAGGGATGTCGATAGTGCATGTCTCTGATCATCCACCTTTCCCTGCTATGTTCTTTCTCCAGTTTCTGTCTTTTTCTCTGTTCTTGGGGCTTTCTCTCTGCTTGGCTCTTTTCTTTTTTTGTGACACAGGTGGTTTGCTTGAGTCTGTCTTTGCCTATGTAGAAGAGGTCTCTCTCTATTGAAAGTTGGCAGTGGTTCAATGATGGAATCAAAGTGGTAAATTCTGGGGACACAGGAGGGTCAAGATTCCAAAGGCAATACCAAGAGGCCTCATTGGACCACACATGAGCAGAGAGGAATTTCTGGGGATTTAAATTATGATTGCCTGATGCTTCAGTCTAAAATTTGGTACCTCTGTGCTTTAAATAACTGACTTCCTTTGGCTTTAGGATTTACTTGAAGATCTTTAACAGTGGTCTTTCTTTAAGAACAGATCAGTGCTATGATTCAAGTTGTACTCATCTCTCAGGATAGTGAGACTTCCCACTACCCATAATCAGATTGGCTATTTTACAAAGGGGAAGAGTACAGCCTTTTAGGCAGACATAAGGAAGAACCAATTGAGAAGATGCAGAAATAAAGTAATCTTATATACGACTTTAAAGAAAAAAGGGAATGACACATTCTTTTAAATGAAAAATTAAGATGACCTAAAACATGGACAAGTCTCCTCATTTCATATTTGCCTGTGAATCTTACAATTGGGCTGCTTAAAAATATTTTTATTCTAGCAGCTTGAACTTTTTTTCCCCTCAGTTGTTCAACAAAGTCAAAATCTGCTCAGATATTTAAAGGAAAGTAGTCCCCCCACCACCTTTTTCATATTTGGTGAAATAAGGAAAAGCTTAACATTCTAACTTGGTAGAATTTAATTTTGGCCAAGAATGGGGTTTTGGTGATTAAGGTAAAATATGCAGATAATAATGGATGTGTACTAACTTTGAAGACTAAGTAGACACTGAGAGGGATTTTTATGAAATTTGGATGAACTTGAATCACTTACACCATACTCTTTATTCTGAGTCTTTTTTGACCAAAAGTATGTTTCATCAGATGTCCATGTGGGGTTAGTGTAGTAAGTAGTTAGTCTGGCTGAAATGTCAGTTGTTATCAAACATCAAAGGGTGCTTTCTCAAGCATGATCTCTACCCAACAAGGACAAATGAAGTAGAAATCTCCTCTGTAGTTCCTCTGAGGATCAGGCTGATGGTGGCTTCCCCATCCTGGAGATTCACCTGCTGTACGTTGCTGTAGACAGGAGGGATGAATGGAGGGTCATGCAAGATGTTTTTAAGAGCCAGGCTTGGAAGGATCCTACTTGACATTTTCAAACATGCTGTTTGCTAGAACCTGGTCAGATTCCCCAACCAATTGCAAGGAACGCTGGGAAATGTGGTCTTTCCATGTACTCTGGAGAAAGGATATAAAGTGAGATTTTGTTAATACATGGGATACTCTCTGCCTCGTCTTTTTTTCCAGTGATCTTTTTGCAATAGAGAACACTCACCATATCCCCAAGGGAGATGAACAGAACACAAATCCCGGCACTTCACCCAGCTCAAAATCCTGGATCTCCAGGTAACTAACAAGAGTTTCTCTTAGTTCAGGAGGGCTCCTCCTTGGTCCTTCGAACTAAAGAAAGAAGGTGTTTGCCCCCTTCCCCCATATGTAATTGTGGAGTTGTTTCATATTCCCATTTGGAAGGGGGAAAAACAGCAGATCTTCAGCAATCATGGGTCCGTGGCAGGTCTGAAACCCCACTGGGCAGACATGGTGCAGGCCCCCGTCACTCTGGGGATGGGGTAGACGTTCATTAGACTCTGCTATTTTTGGATAATGGATGCCTCTGAGGGCCTGGCTGCTCTTACCTGGTGGAGCCTTTTGAGCAGATGAGTGATGTCATTGGGGCTGCACATTGAGAAATGAATTTGGGTCTGAGAAACAAGTTAGGAAGTTATTGCAGAAATTCAAGAGTTAAGAGAAGTTTCCTTTGAACGTTTAGGGTCAGTCAGAATAGGAGGAAGTGATGAATGTGACAGACACGTTGAAAGTCACATTCCAAGGCCTTGCTAACTGGTTGGGTGAGGGTGACAAAGGAGGAAAGGAGATCTGACTCTAAGGCCTTGCCCCTGGCTGACAAGGACAATGGTGGTGATGCAGGGAAGTCAAGAGTAGGTCCTGACTGGGGGGAAGATGACTTTGGTTTTTTAACCATTATTTTCTACTTTGCCCACTCATAGAAGAAATGAACCCATGTCCTAACTTCATTAATGGACGGGAGTGTCCTGGTTATAAATTTTAGTGAAAAATATTTTAAGGCTCGAGAAATTAAAAATAAATACTTGTGATACATGGCAATCAATGAAGTATTTGTTGAGCATTATGGGTTACTAGCATTAGGCTGGTTGTTCACAATGGGTCCTATTGTTATTAAAATGTCTTGAGTGTGTCTCTCCTGGGAAAGGTTTCTTTGTTACCAGACTGGCTTGGGCCCTTTCAGGGAAAAGGATGGCTCTGCTTTCGATGGAAGCCCATGCTACTATTGGGTAGTTCTAGTTGTTGATCGCCTACATTTTATTTTGACCTAAAAGTTGTTTTCTTGTAACTTCTACTCAGAGTAACCAGTTTTTATTTGTGTGTTTTGTTTTGTTTTTTGGATTTAATTTTTAAGTAATCTCTCTACCCAATGTGGGGCTAGAACTTAGAGCCCTGAGATCAAGAATTACATACTCTACAGACTGAGGCAGCCAGGCACTCTGGAGTAACCACTTTTTTTTTTTTTTAAAGATTTTATTTATCTATTTGTTAGAGAGAGAGAGAGCGAGCACAGGCAGACAGAGTGGCAGGCAGAGGGAGAAGCAGGCTCCCTGCCGAGCAAGGAGCCGGATGTGGGACTTGATCCCAGGACACTGGGATCATGACCTGAGCCGAAGGCAGCCGCTTAACCAGCTGAGCCACCCAGGTATCCCTGGAGTAACCACTTTTTAACCTCAGAAATACACAAGGCACGTTAGTCTTCTAGGGTCTGGAAAGCAGCAGCTGTCCCTGCTTATCTTCTTTGTTTGAGCCTAAGAACTCTTGTCTACAACCACTGCTTTTGTATGACATCATCTCTGGGACTCTGCAGGCTGTTGCTTCTGGTGTCTGCGGGGGCTCATGCTTGTTGCTGGGGGAGGGGGTGGTGATGTCCATGTGGGTTCTGATGGTGGCAGAGGCTTTGACATAACCTGAAGGTCTCTCTGTCCTGTGATCATCTGGTCAGCAGTGTCTGATGAGGAGACCCTTAACTTTCAGAGACCATTAGTTGTAAGCTTTCCCTTAGAAGTGCACTCTAGGGGCACCTGGGTGGCTCACTGGGTTAAAGCCTCTGCCTTTGGCTCAGGTCATAATCCCAGGGTCCTGGGATCGAGCCCCACGTCGGGCTCTCTGCTCAGCGGGGAGGCTGCTTCCCCCCTCTCTCTGCCTGCTTCTCTGCCTACTTGTGATCTCTGTCTGTCAAATAAATAAAATCCTAAAAAAAAAAGTGCACTCTATGTGGAATAAAGGGTTTAGCCCTCAGAGCCCGACTCTATCATCCTCCTTTGTTTATTATACAAAAGAAGACTGTTTATCGCAGCCATCGCTGGTAGGTAGCCAATCCCTTCTTTCTTCTAGCAAATAGCCCCCGTGTCTGTTGAGGCCTCCAGCCCTCTTATCATATGTCCCTGAGCTTCAAGAGAAGCCATCCCTGCTTCCAGCTCTGGGGTGGATCCAAGCTAGTCTCTAAAAACACTGGGAATCCTCATCCTGCGGCAAGGGACTGTTTTAGGTGTGGGGTCATAACCCAGGTCTGGTTAATGAGACATGGCGAGGGGGCTTCTGGGGGAGAGGAGCTTCCAGAAGATGTTTCCTTTCTCCAAAGGAGGAGACATCAGGAGAAGTGAAACCTCTCTGCCTGGGCCCTTTACTGTGCCTGGATGTGAACCCTCTAACTCTCAAGCCATCTGGAGGGTGAAGCCCACACGTGGCAAAAAACAAAGCCAAGCGAATCCCAGGAATGGGGCGGCCAGATTCCCGAACTTGTTTTGAAAGTGAACACATTTCACTGTCATCTGTGGGGGTTACCATTAGAGATTTCAATTATTAGCAGCTGAAGGCATCCTAACTGATAAAGGGACTCTTCAAGTAAGGCACTTGGAGGAGAACACAGCACCAGAATGGTGGAAATACCACCTCTGATATTGTATACTGTGTGCTTCTGGAAATGGAGATTCACTTGGAGACACGCTTTTTCCTTCTTTCATTCATAACTACATCACACATTTGGTACCCGTTGCTCTTGAGAACAACTAAGACCTCTAGGGGTTTTTCTCTGCAAATTTTTTAAAAAAAATATTTTATTTATTTTTAAGATTTTATTTATTTATTTGACAGAGAGATCACAAGTAGACAGAGAGAGAAGGGGAAGCAGGCTCCCTGCTGAGCAGAGAGCCCGATGCAGGGCTCAATCCCAGGACCCTGAGATCATGACCTGAGCTGGAGGCAGAGGCTTAACCCACTGAGCCACCCAGCCGCCCCTGCAAGTTTCTTTTTATGTGTTACTAAGATCCCTGAAAAATCCTTTTCATGATGCCGGAAAGCCAATGAAATGGGTGGAAGTAGCCAAACTTCTGACTGATCAAAGAATGTTGTGGAAGAGGACCTCACTTATACATTCTGCATCCAAGTCCATCAATGAAGGCAGAGAGCTTGGATTACTTTCGGAAGCTCCTCCAGGGGAGATGGCCCTGTGGCTGCCTCAGATGCCTCTGGTCCCCTTCTGGTTCACTGGTTTCCCCTCTGAGACAAGCTCAGCTTCATCCGGGTCTGGAGGGTAAATCCATTTCCTGCGCTGGCTTCTCTTTACAGGCAGGTGTCCCGGAGCTCCGACACAAGGCTGCCAAATACATTTGCTTCACAGGTGTGTGAAGTCAGTGAAAGGGGTAACCAGAAAAAGGGTCACATCTTCAACACTTCACCTTTCTTCATAATAAGTGGTCAGCTGTCACGGACAGAAACGTCAAATCCTTCTATGCCCTCCCTTCTCCCAAACCAGGAATTGGCTTTGACGGTTTGGTGGGAAATTCAGGTAACCACTTACGTGGACACTCACTCTCACACAACCTCAGATGGCAGTGAGCGCCACGACAGAACCTTCCTGCAGAATCCTTCAGCGAAAGCCCTGGAGAAATCCAATAGCTCCTGGGCTCACGGCCAATTCTTATACACCTGATCGGTCATCTCTTCTGCTTCAGAGCTGGTGTCCCCTCTGTGAGAGGTAAAATGGCCCCAGAATCTGAGAAGTGCCTGCAGGCACACTGGACATAGTCTGGTGGTCTGCTTGTCCTTGGGTGACACCACCACATGCATGACAGTGGCTTGGTGAGCAGAGAGACTACCCTTAAGGAAGCTGCTCAGTGGGGGTAGCTACTAATGAAAGTTTTCAGCAGCTTCCACGAGTCGTTTTTGATTCTGCACCTGGTAAATATCACGGCAGCTTCTGGGATGTATGTGTCCTTCCGGGGGCTAGCCTAAAGAACGTAATGACAAAGCACGTGGGTAAAGAGGAACAGCTCCTCGCTACTCAATCTTCTTGCAAAGAGTGGAGAGGGCAGAAGTCACCGGTTTCCAGTCTACTTTTCAGGATGTGTTATCAGGAGGGTCCCTTGGGTCTGTGTGTATGGCTTTCTTCAAAAAGAATGTAAGCTAGGCTCTTTCCCGTAAATTACATCCCAGATTCTTTTATATTGATGTCTGGAGCATCCAGTTTGCTACTTGCTGGTTAGAAGTAACAGAGGGGTTGGAGCAATGTGACGGGATCCAAGAATGTCCATAAGCAGTTGCTTCTCTCCATTGTGTGTTGGAATGAGGTAAATAGACTACTTAAGGAGGCACTGATCCATAACAAGGAAATAAAGTAGTCCCTTGCTACCTGATCATTGGCTCCAGCTCTGGGACCAACCCCTGACTTCTGGGAAGAGACAAGACTGTGTGGATGGTGCTCATGTTTCCAAAGCTGGTGAGCATTTTCGGCCATGTCTCCTGCAGCTCACCCCTTAGTCTTCAGTGTTGCCACCCAAAGACCATATGACACACACATTTCTTGTCCATCAGGTTTGGAGTGGAATTGGGAGAGGTGATTGGTAATATTAGCCCAGATGCTCTCTGGAGGGCTGGGTTGAGGAACTCTGTGGGAAGGTTGAGCGTATGCTTAGGATCCCTGCGAAGTCGAGGCACAGAGAGAGGAACATTCACTTTTGGGGGAGTATTTCTCAAAAAATCTAGAAAGAAGTTTATAAGCATATAGTTGTTTCATTTCAAAATTTTTTTTAAAGTTTATTTTTGTCAAAGGGAATGACTTAATATTTTTAGTGTTTAGGCCTTTAGAGATCTTGTTTCTGCCAAGATCTTCTGCCTCTTTTGGAGAGAAGTGGGAGTACCTACCCAGGGGTGGTGAAGTCAGGGCTCCTTAGGTCAGGAGAATCACTACACTGGACCCATGGGTGTAAGAGACAGAAGGAGAAAACCATGCCTTGGAGCTGAGCTGTTGGAGCAAAGGGACTCCATGCACTAACATTCATTGGTTCACCCAATGTTCCCTACCAGCTCCCGCCTTCTGGGGATGGAGAGACCAGGTGGGGAGCTATAATGGACCTGAGGATGGGAAAAGAGATAAGCTTTGGGACTCCTTTCATTGCAGCAAACCTTAGTATGGATCTTAGTCACCTGGAGAGCTTGTAAAAACACAGATCGCTAAATCTGTACATTTGGGTTTGGGACTGAGACTTTGCATCTTCACCATGTTCCTGGGTGATGATATGGCTGGTCCAGGGACTGCCCTTCAAGAACCTACACCCAGAGATTCTGGGCATTGGATTGTTTAAAAAGTATCTCAGGTGATTTGAATGTGCAGCCAATATTGAGACCTGGTGCCTAGAGGCAACATTTGCTTGAGGGAATCCAATGGGAATTCTCATATCGTGGTTCATGGATTTACTTATTTTTTATTTATTTTTTAAAAAGATTTTGTTTATTAAGAGAGAGAGTGCAAGCCCGCATGCACAAGCAGGGGGAGGAGTAGAGGAAGAGGGACAAGTAGACTCCGTGCTGAGTACAGAGCGGGACATGGGGCTTGATCTCACGATACTGAGATCATGACCTGATCCGAAACCAAGAGTCAGACACTTAACCGACGGAGCCACCCTGGTGCCCCATGGTCCATGGATTAAGAAAAATAAATTGAGGGAGAAATACATAAACCCATCTATTGATCTGTTTCTACCTAATCTTCTATTCGTGTACTTGAGAAAACAATAATAGGGCCCACAAAATGCTCTCCAATGAATAAAACAAAAATAGGGTAGTTCTGATATTGACTTACATACAAGCCTATATTAGTTGTACAGCGTATATGGTTCTTTTATTACCTGTAACAAGTCTCCACAAACTTCGTGACTACATACAATACACTTGTTTCATCTTCCAGTTATGATGGTCACAGGTCCAAAATCAGTGTCACTGGGGTCAAGTCGATACATCAGCTGAGCTCTGTTCCTCCTGGAGGCTCGGGGGCAGAAGCCGTTTCCTTGCCTTTTCCAGCTCCCAGAGGCTCCTTGCATTCCTTAACTTGTAGTTCTTTCCTCCAGCTTCAAAACCAGCCCTAGAGCACCTTCCGACCTCTCTCTCTGACTCTGATCCTCCTCTCTGCCTCTTATAAGGACCTTGCGATTTGATGGGTGGACCCAGATAATCCAGAATAACATCCCATCTCAAATCCTTCATTGACCCCCATAGGCGAAGTTCCCTTTGCCGTACAAGGTACACAGATTCATAGGTTCTGGAGGTTAGGATGTGGCTATCTTGGGGTGAGGGACATTATTTGGCCTGCCACAGTTCTTTGGTAAGTTAGAGAGCAAAGTGGGGGAAAGTCAGAGGGAAAGGAAGTGAGGGGATGAGAGGCAGAAGAGGATTCCCTGTGCCTTGTTGTGGCTTTAATCATTCCGCTGGTGAGCTGGTGATTCCTCAGCTCATCTTTAAACAGACCTTGCTACTCAGTTCCCGAGGGAGATTTCCACTTGCCTACTGGATGTGTTTACTCCATTCCACATGGTTTAAGTTCAACATGTCCAGAAATGAACTGGTTCTTCTTCCGTTGCCTCCAGAGTTCTCCCTGTTCTTTTCCTGTCTCCATTAATTACACCATCCCCCGCCCCTTATCCACAGGGGCCGTGTTCCAAGACTCCCAGGGGATGCCTGAAACTGTGGCTACTGCTGACACTTATATATACTGTGTTTTTTCCTGCACAAGCATACCTATGCTAAAGTTTAACTTGTAAATTAGTCACCCTAAGGTTTTTTTCTTTTTTTAAGACAGGAGTGTTTTCTATTTATTTTTAAGGTTTTTAAATTATTTTTTAATTTTTTAAAAGATTTTTATTTATTTATTTGATAGATATCACAAGCAGGCAGAGAGAGAAGGAGGGGAAGCAGGCTCCCTGCTGAGCAGAGAGCCCGATTGGGGGGGTTCGATCCCAGGACCCTGGGATCATGACCTGAGCTGAAGGCAGAGGCCTTAACCCACTGAGCCACCCAGGCACCCCTTTCTTTTTAAGTTTTAATTTAAATTCTAGTTAGTTAACATGCAGCATAATATTAGTTTCTTGTGTGTAATACAGTGACTCTATACACATCCCCCTTCCCTGCCGTATTCACTGTCCTTTACTGTGATATATAGGGTTGGAGATATGGAACCCAGGACAGAGTTGTCTGTGTGGGCAGGGGACAGGGCTGGCATTAGTGGAGAATGCCAGTTGCCCCATTCTTCTGTGAGGATGTCCCCATGCAGGGCCAGGCAAGACCCTGCACAGACTCTGCCAAGCTTTCCGTTCCTTTTCTGGCTTTGAGCCTCTCTCTGCATCTGTAAGCCAGTGAGGGCTGTATGTGCACCAGCGCTGGGCAATGGATCCTCACCCCATGGGACATGGGTTTATTTTCCCAGTGACTTCTGGGCCCGGCATAGGTGCTGGTGCTGCTGGTGGTGGTGTGGCTGTCACTTCCTTGCCAAGCGGTCTACACACACAGACTCATCCTTCATGCTCACGGATCAGTCCTGCCTTTGACATTTAGGTGGCAGCAATCACCTTGTGGCTGGAGCCATGCAGGGGCTTCCTTTACAAGGTGATCCATCTGCCAGTCTCTCCCTCTGTCTTCTGTCTAGTTAGTGGGATATTGGTTGCTCTGAGAATCCATGACAGAGAAACCTCGAAATATTAATTTCTGAGTGCAAAGCTGCTGGGTGCTCATTATGGAAATCCCAACATACCAGGCATCTGTACTGGAATAAATGAAAGTTCCTTGTAATATAGCAAAATAATATGAAATAAAATAAAATCCCCTGAGCGATCCCAGTTGTACCAGTTTGGGCTGGTCTTGGCCAATCCCCATGTTGGCTCCTGGAGTGTGATATGCAAAATACTAGTGGACGCACAAGAGATGATTTTAGGTGGTATAGAGGCAAATACATCTTATTTTAAAATACTTAATATTCTCCATTTTTCAGGTGTATCAGAAACACATCCACACTGAACTCAGGATTTCGTGGATATTCTCACTTTATAATACATTCATTTATCTAAAACATATTGGTTGATTTTTAAAGACTTTATTTGAGAGAGAGAGGGAGAGAGCACATGAGTGGGCTGGAAGGAAGAGAGAGAGAAGCAGACTCCCCGCTGAGCAGGGAGCCCAATGTGGGAGTGGATTCCAGAATCCTGGGATCTTGACCTGAGCTGAAGGCAGATGCTTAACTGACTGAGCCACCTGGGCGACCCTATTGGTTTATTTTGAAGAAACAAGTAGGTGTTAGCACAAGTAGTATGGAATGCGGAAACAATTTTGAAGGTAGTGGTTTCATACTACCCTGAAGTTGACACATTTTTACAAATAATATCATTAAATGAAATATGGCATAGTATTATCCTATAATACTAATTTAATGGTATTATCCTCTAATGGCTCTTGACAAAAGCATACTGGGCTTGTTTCTGTGTCAGTATATACTCATTTTGGTTGTTTTAACAGGTGTATGCAATTCTGTTCATAGATACTTTGAAAGGTACTTACCTGGCAATATGTGGTGGTCATATGATTATTCCCAAGGTTTGACCATCTTAATCAGGGCTGCTGTGAATGTGTGCTGGGTGAATGTACTTTGTGCATTCATACAAGTGTTTCTGCAGGATTAATTCCTAGAAGTAACAGTCGTAAAGGATATAAACATTTACTATTTTTTTTGGACAATGTCAGTTTCGCTTTAAAAATGCCATATGAGGGGCACCTGGGTGGCTCGGTGGATTAAAGCCTCTGCCTTCAGCTCAGGTCATGATTCCGGGGTCCTGGGATCGAGCCCCATATCGGGCTCTCTGCTCAGCAAGGAGCCTGCTTCCTCCTCCTCCTCTCTCTCTCTCTCTCTCTCTGCCTACTTGTAATCTCTGTCAAATAAATAAATAAAATCTTTAAAAAAAATGCCATATGATTGACCCTCCTACTGATGGTGCCCGAGTGTTTCTCTCCACCTGACTGAACACCAGGCATGATCAGACTGGAGTGCCTGGGTGGCTCAGTTGGTTAAGCATCTGCCTTTGGCTCAGGTCATGATCCCAGGGTTCTGGGATGGAGTCCTGCCTCAGCTTCCTGCTCAGTGGGGAGCCTGTTTCTCCCTCTCTTGCTCCCCCTGCTTGTGCATTCTCTCTCTCTCTCTCAAGTAAATAAACAAAATCTTAAAAAAAAGATTTTTTATTGTCAGACTATAATCTTTGGACTCTCCTGGGCAGTTCTATTTCTTTTGTGAATTGCTGGTGCATATCCAATGCCCATTTTGCTTTTAGGTAGTTCACATTTCCGTTAATGTTCCTCAGTAGACTTTTGTTTTCTTCATAAAAGCTCCAATATAATGTTAGGTTTAGCCCCCAAAGAACTCCTTTAAATGTCCCTAAGCACAGTGTAGATTATTATAATTCAGGTGTTCCATAGAAACCAGATGGTTCTCACTGGAT
>RCUC01132789.1:0-38245 GCA_003697995.1 Taxidea taxus jeffersonii
GGGGAAGCAGGGAGCACTGTTTCTGTTCACGGAAGCCCGGGAGAATATACAGCGGGGTCCTTGCGAAGGAGACCTGTGGCTTGGAAGGCAGTGGAACGTGATTGGGTTCAGGCACACTTAGGGCAAGGTGCTTGCAGGACAGAGCACTCTGATCCCAGTAAACAAGTAAACATGCGGGTGCCCGGGGGCTCGGTGGGTTAAGCCTCTGCCTTCGGCTCAGGTCATGATCCCAGGGTCCTGGGATTGAGCCCTGAATCGGGCTCTCTGCAGCAACGAAACTGCTTCCCTGCCCGCCGCCACCCCCACCTGCCTCTCTGCTTACTTGTGATCTCTGGCTGTCAAATAAATAAATAAAATCTTAGAAAAACAAAAACAAACCCAGCCAGAGGCGCCTGTTGCTGAGCTCCTGGGGCCGTAGATCCCCTCCCTCTGTGACCCATCATCCCAATCTGGCACATTGAGGAGGGGAGGGCCGGTTTCTCTGGAAACAGCTGCCGCGTGCCCAGCTCTGCCTTCTCTGCTTCTCGGAGTTCAGTGTTGCTGCCCTGACCTCCTGCCGGTCAGGGGTGCCGAAGGTCCCACAGGGAGAAACTGAGGCAGAATGAGCTGCGCACCTGCAGGAACCGCAGCCCGGTCTGCCTCCAGCTTCTAGTTTCCAGCTTTCGTTCCGGGTGTTCACCTTATTCTTAGCTCAAGCAAGACACTTTCTGTTGGCAGCATGCAAATGTGGGGCTGCGACAGATGTCTGGAAAGTTACCGCCCCGACCTAGTCGATGGCGAGGAAGGGATTGCATGGTTGGAGGGTGGTTCATCTTCTAAGACTTCCGTGACTCGTTTCTGAGTTTTTCCCAGGCGGACATTGCCTCAGGACGAGGACAATCCTTCACACAGTACTCAGGAGGAACGCCGGCTGCAGCCCTTGGCTTCCCCATCTGAAAAGTGGGGCCCAACTAGCGCCTCTTTCACCAGGATGGTTAAGGGCCTAGCTTATAGACGTTACTGAGCACATCTGGGGATGAGCGCCTGGGCACTCGGGGCCATCGGATGGGGGCCCTGCTCTTGGGGGACCAGCCCAAAAGGGAGAGGTTTGCAGCTGCAATGACAATTCAGAATGGCGCTCCAGTGATGGAGGCACGTCCTGGGGGCAGCTGAAGGAGAGGTCCTCCGGGAGGGCTGGAGTCGGCCAGAATGGGCCCAGGAGCATCTGAGTCTGCAAGTACAGAGGGATGTGAGAGCCCGTGGGCCGCGGGGTGGACATAGGTCCGTGGAGGGTGCTGTCCCCTCACATGGGGCAGGGGGACGAGGGGTGGCACCTGGCTCTGTAGGACCCCGGGGTTTATCGGTTAGGCTGAACCACCTGAGCCTCTCACCAGGGTTGGTTTGAAGAGATCTCTGTTCCAGAACGATGACCAGAGATGCCCGCTGGTCAGGGTCAGCCCCACGGTGGGTCCCCAGCTCCTGGCCCCACGGCAGGGACGGAGGGTTCCTCTACGTCCTCGGCAGCGTCCCCTGCCACAGCTGCGCTGCCTGGCTTCTCCCGAGGCACGGGAGCGAGGGCGGACCCAGGACCCCGCAGCCCCAGGTAGCGAGAAATGCAGGCCACAGGAAGCGGCCTCCCTGCCCATCTAGTCCCCTCCCTGGGCCTATCTGCGCTGAGTGACAATCTTGTCCTAATGAGAAGCAAAAAAGGCTAATTATCGCCAGAGTCTGACAGGTGTTTCTCAACACTTGTGCAGAAGCCGGAGCCGGTGGGGGCTTCCTCTGCAGGTGGAAAGGCAGGTAGAGGAGTGGTGTGTGTGTGTGGGGGGGGGCTGGTGGCTGGCCCCTCCCATCAATAGGAGCTAGGGGTGACCGACACGTGTCATAAACAGGGATGCGGAGCCAGTCACATGGGTGGGGGTCCAGAGTCAGCTGTGCCAACATTTAGCTTCCCTATCTGGTGCCTGGGAGGCTGGGGCTGGACGGCATCCCAAACGCAGTTTGCACTCCTGTCCTGCTGGTTCGGCGGCCTGATGCTCTCTGGGGGCCCGGGATCCCACCCGTGATGACACGTGGCCCTGCATGGTATGTTCCTATGTTCCCGGGGCCCGGTCCAAGGAGCAGGGCCAGAAGGATGAAGGATGAAAGTGACTGGGGGCTCAGAGGGACCTGCGAGGGACAGAGGCCTGCTCAGTACCAAGCCTGGGGTGCAGCCCAGACCAGAACCCACCAGGCCATGGCCTCACCAGCTGGCGCTCCAGCAGCAGGGAGATGGCAGTTGGCCTGGGGGACATCAGGAGTCAAGAGCAGCGCCGGGCATCAGTGTGGGAAGCAAGCAATGCCCGAGAGCACACTCAGGGCCTGGGGGCCTGTGGAGATCCCCGGGGGCTGTTGGCTCTTCCCGATGTGTGCCCCTGCCCAGGACAGGGTGGTCGCCGGGTCAGACACAGAGGACAAATGATGTCCTTATGGTGTCCTGGGCTGGACAATGGTTGACATCAGAGGAACAAGGGCAGAAGGCTCCAGGCTTGCCAGATGGGTCCTCTGGGCCCCACGGAAAGTGAGTGGAGGTTCTAGTGGGTGAATAAGAGGGTGGGGTCAGATTGCAAAGTAGAGCAGCTGGTGCTGTGTAGACAGGGACTGCGAGCCCCAGGCGTGGGAGGAGAGGGACCAGCCAGAGAGCAGAGGGGTAGAGCAGCAACGCATGCTAACACATGCACGTGCACGCACAGCACATACACTGATGCACATGTGTGCACACTCACGCCCACTCTGACATGCACATACATATGCAGCCCCACAGTGGCACACACATACATACACACGAATGCACACACATTAGCAGCACATCGGTGCACACTCACGCTCACTCACACACACACATGCACACTCACACTGGCATGCATGCACACGTGCACAGCACATACCAACGCACATGTGTACAACTCACACCTACTCATTCACACACATGTACTCTCACACTGGCACACATGTACATGCACATGAATGCACACACACTAGTAACACATTGGTGCACACTCATGCCCACTCACACATGCACACTCAACTGGCATGCATGCACATGTGCATAGCACACACTGACACACACGTGTACAACCCACAGCGATAAACTCACACATGCATTCTCACGCTGGCACACATGCCCACACACACATGCACTGCACACACCAGTGCATACCTGTGTACACCCACACCCACTCTGACACGCACACACACACACTGTCATGCTGGAACACATGCCCATGCACACGAATGCACACACACCCCGACGCATTTGTCTTCCTGCACGGAAGTGTACAAGGTGCCCAGGCAGGACTGGGGAGAACAGTTCAGAGACGAGACCATACACAACTTCTCAGTGCGCAGAACACGGTCAGCTGGCTGCGAGCTCTCTCCGGGAATGTTCACGGTGACGTACTGAGTGGACTTCCTGGACTGTGCAGGGGTGAGTGCACCGCCCGGAGGACAGAGCACCCTAGCTCTGCGGCCAAGGTCATCAGATATTTTACTTATCGAAGATTTCCTACCTCGCAGAGCAGTTCAAGCCCTGGCTCTGGTGTTGAAGGGAACTCAGACACAGCTAGAAACACAGACGTCCTTTACGTCCCGGCCCATCCAACGTGGCATGGAGCAGCGACGTCTCTGTCCCCTGGGCAGCCTTGGGCTGGAGCCCGGCTCTCACCAAGGCTCGTGGTCCCTGTGACCTCCGCAGGGACGGTGGTCACCTCCCGTGCTTCTGAGGTCTGGAGAGCCCGTGTCCCTGATTTGTGACTCCGTGCCAAGTCTGACTCCAGGTGTTTGGAAAACGTCTGCTTGCCCACTCTGCCATTGCCTGGAACCAGTGCGCATTGTCAGTTCTATGCACAGGGCCAGTGCTTTAGGAAGAGAGCAATTAGAAAGACACGCGTGGACGTCTGGAATTCACAGCAACCAGCACGCCTTAAACCCTTCCCGCCTTGGGATTATCTTTCAAATTCCCCTATCACCTCTCCCTCTCCCCAGACCACAGAGCAGGTGGCCACGGGGCTGCCTCCCTGCAGACGGCTCCCCTCTTCGTCCACAGGGTCCCGATGACATTCGTCCCTGCAGCGTGATTTCTCCGTTGTTACTGGGTGCTTACTCACCAGGTGTGTGCTCCAGGAACACGCGCGCTCTCCTCCTGTCTAGGTCTAGGTGGGCATACGGAGCAGGATTCTGGCTCATCTACCCACGCCTGGAGGTCTGGCGTCCACCAGTGGCCCTGTTCTCATCAGTGGTTCTCACAGTGTGGGCCACACTCCCTGAGGCTCCCTGAGAGCCCCTCAGGGGACCATGGAGTCCAAACCACCACCCCCTGTCCCCAGGAACATGTTCTCTGCCTTTGTGGCTGAGTCTGGTGTTCACCGCAGACACAAAAGCCAAGGTGGCAGGTGACGCTGATGCCTTCCCGTGGATCCAGGCGATGCATGAGCTCCTCACTGCCTCGTATCCACCATCAAACTGTGGATCTCTGATGATGTAGTAGAAATTAATAATTACATGTGGGTCCTCCCTGCAAACAGGCTTTCTGCTACTCTGCGGGACAAAAGGGAAGGATGCAGAGCACCCTGAGGACGAGCTCCCACTCAGGGCTGCCATGCAGGAGCTCGGTCTTTGCATGAGGAAAGGCTTCTGGGACCGGGTGACACTGGTTGCCAATCGGTAAGGGTTTTCTCTAACATGAACCCAGTAAAGCTGCCGCTTCAAGGAAAACACACGAAAGTATTTCAAGGCCAAGGATAAAACTCAAGCTTTCACGAGAAAGGTTAGTATTCTGGACCTCTTGTAATCGCCTTGCGAGCCTGATAGCTTCTACCGCGTAGAAACTTTGCGGTTGAGAACTTTGGGGCCCGGAACACATGGTTGGATTTTTTTTTTCCTTTGGCTGTTATATAATGAAATGGGCCATCATATGGAAGATCTGTTTCACTCACAGAATCGGTGCTTTGCAAATGACGGAGGCGTGACGTGGCAAAGCTGTGCACAGTTGGAGAGATCGATTCAAAGTGCACGAGATCCGTCCAGTCAATGGATATTATGGAACACACGGGGCAGTATGATTTTGATGCAGCCTAGCAATTCAACTTTTCTTTTAAATATTGTATTTATTTATTTGACACACACAAGCAGGGGGAGCGGCAGGCCGAGGGAGAGGGGGCAACAGGCTCCCTGCTGAGCAGAGACCCCGATGCCGGGCTCAATCCCAGGACCCCGAGATCGTGACCTGAGCCGAAGGCAGAGGCTTCACTAACTAAGCCCCCCAGGCGCCCCTGCAATTCAACTTTAAGACATGACTGCCTGGTTCTGGTATCTTCTCAAAGAAAAAAATCCATAATAATCCCAAAACACTGTAAAAGCAGTCTTCCTTTTCCAAATACTTATCTGCGTGAGACCAGATTTTCTGTATATATTTCACCAAAGTAATATCTCTAGAGACAGAAACCAGAGCCGACAGAGATTCCAACCGACTCCCAGGGCAGACATCGGGTCTGCATAAAAGTGAAACCATACTCTTCTTCTGCCTAAATCCTTTGGTTTGGGAATGTATGTTACTTTTCTTTTAAAAAGCCGTCACTGATGTTAACATGTAATTATCATGTTTTTGATAAGTAAGTGTTTGGGTTTTTCCATTTTAATTTCTACTGTGGAAAATATTAACACATGTAACCCACATAAACAGAAGCTCTTTGGGGTTCTTAATGAACACTGAGAGTAATAGAGTCTGAGCCAGAATTTGCAGACATCTGGTTTTTACAAGGTGGTTCTGGAATGAGTTTGGGAGGAGGGGCCACAGAGGCCAGATTGTCCACTGCATTGAGAAGAATTTGGGGTGTGCAGGTCAATCCCTTGCCCAGCCCTGCACCCCTGCCACTCCCTATGCACGGAGGAGGTACATAGGGAGCGGCAGGGGTGCAGGGCTGGGCAAGGGCGCCAGCAAGCATGGGCATTGTGTGTGGGGCTATAGGAGACCCAGCAGCTGAGAGCCCCTAGCCGTGGCTTGAGTGGGGCCATGTGGCCATGTGGGCATTGCAGTGCCTCCTGTCTGAAAGAACAGGGTGTGTGTGTGTGTGTGTGTGTGCGCCTGCATACATGTGTGCACGAGTGTGCATGCTTATGTGTATGCACGTGGAAGCCTGCACACGTATACATGTGCAAGTGAACTCACACACAGTCCATGTGTGGGTATGAGCGTGCATGTGTCCTTATATGTGTGTGCACATGAGTGTGCATGGGTCGGATGAGCTGTGCCAAGGCAGTGGAAAGCAGAAATCAATGTCCAGGGGACAAGGCCCTCCGTGCATGGAAGCACATAAGGCAACACAGGCTCTGAGAGCCGAGTCAACTCCCAGAGGCTCTCCCTGCCCTCCGAGCACTCCAGGATCCCAGGAAATCCACGGAAGACTTAGGCAGACTTCGGGTGTTCCAGGGCGCACGCGCAGAGCCGGCCCTGCTCTGTTCTGGACTTCTGTGTTTACGGTCAGAGAGCACAGGCTGGGTACTCGGGGAAGGGCGCCCGGGGGGCAGGGTGTCTCTGCAGGATAGCCCTCTAATATGTGTGTGAGGCAGTGTGGGGTGCACAAGGCAGGGGACGCTGAGAAGCCCAGAGGAGCTTCTAGAGGCTGGCTTTCTCTCCAGTCCTGGGACGGCCACCTCCCAGCCTGCTCTGAGGGCCCCGGGCCACCCACCCACCCTCAATGCAAATTCAGGGCTCAGGGGAGATCGGAGAGAACCACACATGCCCGGGGCTTTTCTGGTGTGAGCTGAATGGCTGGCAAATCCCCAGTGTTTGTTGTCTGCTTTTTGCACGGTTCACCTGATTGTCTTCTTTCTCAAGGGGTGACATGAATTTTCTCGGGTCTCCAGTCTGGAGTCTATAAGCTCAGGAATTTAGAAGCCCCAGTGCAGCTAACGTGACCTCCCGCAGAGGCCAGCGGTGGGTGCAGGACGGGTGGGGAAGAGAAAGGGATGCAGCCCGATGCCCGGGGAGGCACTCTGCTCCTTAGAGAGGGTGCTGGGGACAGCAGGACGCCCGGGTGCCCCTTTTCCACCCTCAAGCTCCATCTTCCTGAGTTACAGGTGGGTGCACTGAGGCCCGCAGAAACCCTGAATCAGGGACAAAATCCAGATTCAAAGCCCCTCTGCACTCTGTGGTGGTTTGGGTCATGGGGAGCAGGTCCCCAAGTTACTGAAACCAGCAGATGAGATTAGGGAGGGATGCCCTACAGGCCGCGTTTGTCGATTCAAAACAATCCTAGCAAAGAAATAAGACAAAACTCTGGTGGAGACCGTGTGACTTTCAGGTGAAGGTTAAGTGACAGTGATTTCCGCTATTGCTTCAAAACTTTCTGGGCGCTTCCTCACGTGATCACTGGAGCCCCATTTACAGAGCAGGTACCCGAGGCCTAGGGCGGTCAGCGTGGTGAGAGATCCTGCTCGCTCCTCCGCACCATGCTGACATCCCATCGCACCAGGCACAGGGCAGCTTCACCAGCTATGTCCCTGCCCATGGAGGGAACTGTGTCCCAGCCCCACCCATCCCAGCGGGGACAGCGGGACTAACTGTGCGCCCCAAGACACGGCTGGAAAGGCGGGGTAGGGGAGATGCAAATCCTTCAGACGTACATGCGTAATAATTATAATGAAGAAAAATAGAGAATTTTCTTATGCCTCTTCCACCCCGTGCCCCAGCATCTGCTGTTTGAACACCTTGCGTTGTTGTGGTACGTTCTCTGGGTCTAGACGAATGTGCGACAGCCTGCGGCCATCATGATAGAATCACACAGAGTAGTTTCCGCCGCTCTGAATGTCCCGAGCTTCCCCCGCCCGTCCTCCTTCTCCCCGGACCTCCGACAGCCAATGATCTCGTGACTGTCTCCACAGCCATGCCTTTTCCAGAATGTTGGAGTTGGAGTCATTCGGTGTTAACCTTTGCGACTTGCCTTCTGTCACTTATTGATGCGCGTTCCAGGTTCCTCCGTGTCTTTTCATGGTGTGAAACCTCATTCCTTTTCAATACCCGGTAAGAGTCCCTTGTCTGGATGGACCACGGTTTGCTATCCACTCACCCAACGAAGGACATCGTGGTTGCTTGCAAGCTTTGGCGGTTAGGAATAAAGCTGCCGCAAGCCCATGCGCAGGTCTTGGTGTGGACACGGAGTTTTCAGCTCATTTAACTAAAGACTTAGGAGCATGATTACTGGATTGTACGGCAAGAGTGAGCTTCATTTTCTAAGCAATCGCCAAGCTGTCCTCCTCTCCACCAATGAGTGAGCCTTCCTGCCGCTCAGCATTCTTGCCAGCTTTGGGTGTCGTCGGTTCCAGATTAGGGTGGTTTTAACAGGGGGCAGTGGTGTCTTGTCATTTTTATTTGCAGCTCCCTGATGACATGGAGTGCGGAGCCACTTTTTGTGAGCTTGTCTGCCCTCTGCGTGTCCTCTTTGGTGAGTGTCTATTCAGATCTCTTGCCCATTTTTAAAATTTAAAAAAAAAATTTTTTTTTAAGATTTTATTTATTAGTTAGAGAGAGAGAGAGCGAGCACAGGCAGACAGAGAGGCAGGCAGAGGCGAGGGAGGAGCAGGCTCCCCGCCGAGCAAGGAGCCCGATGGGGGACTCGATCCCAGGACGCTGGGATCATGACCTGAGCCGAAGGCAGCCACTTAACCAACTGAGCCACCCAGGCGTCCCCTCTTGCCCATTTTTAATTGGGGCTTCCTGTTGTTGAGTTTTAGGAGTTCTTTGTATATTGTGGCTATGAGTCAGTCATCAGCTGTGAGTGTTGCAAATATTTTCTCCCAGTCTGTGACTCATCTTCTCATTCTCCTGACAGCGTCCTTCCCCCAATGCAAGTTTTCAACTTTAACGCAGTCCCACTCATTGGTTTTTTCCTGTCATGGAACCTTACCTTTGGTGTTGTATCTAGAGAGTCACACCAAATCCAAGGTCGTTTAGACTTCATCCATGTTCTTTCTAAGAATTCTATAGTTTACTGTTTTGAATTTAGGCCTGTGACACATTTTAAGTTGATTTTTGTGACGGCTGTAAGGTCTGTGTCTGGATTCATTTGTTTCCAATCGTTGCAGCCCCATTGGCCGAGGGGCCACCTTTGTTCCATGGTGTCGTCTGTGCTCCTTTGTCGAACCTCAGTTGACCCTATTGAGGAGGGTGTGCCCCTGGGCTCCCTATCCTGTTCCTCTGACCTATTTGTCCATTCCTCCATTGGTACCACACTGATTGATTACTGTGGTTCTAGAGTTCAAGGTGAGTAACGCCAGTCCCCAGGCTTTGTTTCTCTTCTTCAGTGGTGCCGGTCAATCTGGGTGTTCTGCCTTTCCATTTGAACTGTGTCAATGTCAACAAAGTAGTCACTGGGAGTTTGATTGGAACGACATCCAATCTTACAGATCAGGCTGGGAAGAGCTGATCTCCAGACCACCTTAAGTTGCCATACATCTGACTTCCGTCTTCCTATCCCTTTGCTCTTTCTGGAGAGGAAAAAAAAATAACTTTGATTAAAAATTCAATTTCTGAAAACACATAAAGCACGGATAAGTAAATAAACTCTGACAGAAGAATGCAATGATCACAGCATTTTATGCATAATTTATAGAAGCAAATGATAGTCTTGAAAAGATACACTGATTTGGGATTTTTTTTTTTTTTGGTGGTTGACTCACCAGGATGTGAATTTCAGAGACCACTGTTCCGCCTGTTTCTACTAGTGACTTCCACTCGAGGTCTGCGGCGAATTTCTGACAATTTCATTAAGCTCATTACTGGAATGATTTGAGAAATGATCACTAGAGAACTCATGGGCTTCAAAATGAAAACCAAACCAGACCCAGACTCCACTAATGGCAGCATCTTGGGCTCTGGCTCCACTCTTGGGGATAATGTGTGTTTGTGGTGGAGGCTGGCTGGGGTTTGGGTGTCCCATATTCTGACCTTCTCACTGGGGACCTCACCTCAGCATTACAGGCTGGCCAGGAAGGCTCCAGGTGTTTACAGGAGGCAGCCTGTTTCTGATGATGTGGTTTCTCACTAGACTAGACCATTCCCCTGCCCCCCACCACGCTGTAGCCCTCCCGGTGGAGCCAAAGCCATTGCCAAGGACCATCGCTCTGGGCTGGGGAGTCCAAAGAGTGGCTGAGCTGCATGGGGCTCCCAGTCCTGTCTGCCCAGTGAGTGAGGGAGAGGTAGACATGGCTCCTGTGTGGCCAGGAGTGTGGAAAGCCACTGCAGCCTGAAGGGCTTACTGGACATAAAAAGGAACTGCTCGGCTCAACACAGGAGCAGAAAAGGGTACTAGGGCTGGAAGGAGAGACTGTGTGGAGGTCCAAGCACCATCCCAAAGGGATTCCACAGCCAGAGGATGGAGGAGACGAGAGGGGATTCCGGGGCCTGGCAAGCCGACAGAGGTGCTCTGGCCTTGCCCTCCTGTGCCCATGGGACCCTCCTGCTTGTCAACCACAGGCACCATCTTGGGCTCACTGCACACAGAGGCTAGCCGAGGGGTTGCGGGAGGTCACAGGCAAAGTCATTCATGCCCTCTGGGACGCTGGCTGGCCCAAACCTCTCCTCCCCTAAAAAGCCCAGCCTGAGCCCCTCCCCCCGCCCCCGCCCCTGAGCTGGGCTTGCTTGCCTTCATTTTTAGAGACACTTTTCCCTTCCCTGTAGTGTTAATTGTTCACTGCAGGAAACTGGGGAACCTAAACATAGAAAACCTATATCCACAGGCCACAAGTAACTAAATGGGTCTATTCGCATAAATAGGTACCCGTGTGTGCACACAGAGGCTGGTGTATGCCCACCCTTTACCACGGAACACAGCACCCTTACAGGGCATGAAGCAGACGGCCTGCTGTGTGGCAGGCGATCATCACAGGCCAGCCACGCCACGGGAGCCCCCAGACACGGTCCAGGCACGGTCCTCCTGGGTCACCCGCTGTGCTGGCCCATGGACCCCTCCCGCCTCTGGGATCCTCATTTCCTTGTTGTTTCTTATACTTCGTTATCTAAATATGTACCCCCAAACGGGTCCCTTGGGTTTATTTCTGAGCCGTATGTGAATAAAACCTCCAATGATATACCCTTGTTTCTGACGTCCTTTGCTCAGTTTCGCTTGGAAAATAAACATCGTTGAACGTAGTTCATGCAGGAATATGCCCCCTTTTATTTCCCCGTTTTCCTGCTGCCAGATGTCCAGGAGCCATGCTGCTCTGTTTGCCCCGCAGCTAATTTTCCGGCGGGACGGGCGTTCCTGCTCCCTCCGTGCGCCTCAGGCGGGAAGGGCTGTGCTCTGAGATTGCCAACCGGGGAGATGCCAGACTGTTTCCCGATGGCCACACAGTCCACCTCCTGGCTGTTCCACCTCGTCCGGGGCCCCGGAGCTGTCAGACCCCCGGCCGGTTCCTCAGAGTGCCTCATGGTTGTGCGCGCAGACATTCCCAGCATGTGGGCGGCGTGTAGTAAGGTTTGCAGGGTGGTTGTGTGGGAAGGCATTTGGCAGAAAGAGGATCTTCAAGGTCTCTGCAGCCCTGTTTACTGCCAGTGCGACCAATTATGTAACGCTTTACACACATACATACATGGGTTATAAGCAGGTTACATAGTTACCATTTAGCTATACATTAGTAACTTAATTACCTATAGTTCTATGTGTGAATTTCCTGTATATTCCTGATTCGCCAATTACACTTATTGGCTATACAAGTAGCTATTTTAGGGAACTGAAGCAGCTTAGAAGGGACAGCACTTTTTTCCCTTGTGAAGTGAGTTCAGCAATGAGTTGTAAAATGAATAGGGGCGGCCAGAGGGATTCCTGTGCGTGGTGACCCTGAGCCAAGCTTCTCTCCCGGGCACCGCCTCTGCTCCCCTCTGATAATAACCGAGGACCGCTGTGGACTTGTTGGCTCGCCCCGTGCTCTGACGGCTTAAACGTAGGTAAGGGTGTTCTTATTCAAGTGTCCCAGACTTCCATAATCAAGGGGATTGTATAATCCGACTAAAATCCTACTTTTAGGGGCGCCCAGCAGGTTCGGTCGGTGGAGCGTTCAATTCTTGATCTCGGGGCTGGGAGTTCAAGCCCCACACTGGGTGCAGAGAGAACTTAAAAATACAATCGTAAAATAAAACAAAATGCTGGTTTTGTTTAAGAAAATGATCTTAACTTCTCTCTCTCTCTCTTACTCTACCTTCAAAACCACGTTCCCTTTTATGTGCAGCACTAAATAACCCCTCCGTCCTTCCTCACATTGAACACAGAGAGGCTGAGTTTTAAAATGTGTGAACATTCCAGGATCACAACACCGATCACAATCTCAGGAGCCAGGACGGCAGACCCCCGGTGTGCGGATTTCCTGAGTGGTTCTGCAGGCCTGCAGGCCAGATGGAAGACGCTAGACATTGCCATTCATGCACCATCTTAAAATGCTTGAAATTAGCTGGCTTTGCTTGAATCTCATCCTCTCTGATACAGAACTATTAGAACATGAAATATTTTGAAGACAAAGGATATAATAATTTACTTCTATCTTTGCTAGATCAGGTTGAACAGCTAAATATGACTTTCTGGAATCTTATTACAAAGACTGGTTTGCTTTCGATACAAGTAGAGAATTTGACTTTTTCCAAGAGCAGCACATAAATTTTTCATCATATTTTACTCATATTATACATGTGGTTGTTGCATTACTAAAAAATATCAAAATAATTTATGACTTTTAGAAAATCTGCGGTGCTGGTCCTTATTTAGAAAAATAGCAGGCTAAGGGCTCATGGATGGAGTGATCTTTCATAGTTATTTTTCTTAAGATATTTTGGTGTGTTTTATTACAGAAGGCTTGGAAGTAGAAAAACCATACTTGGCCTTTGCGTCTCAGAATATGATTTCCCCTCTCTTTTCAAATTTGGAAGATTTACACATCGCACTGTGTTCAGTTGCTGATTTCAATCATTGGAAAGTGAAGTCATCCATCTTTTTAAGAAGCCATTCCAAAGAGCTGATGAGTTAATATAGCTGCTTCTCGGCACATTTTTTTCTTCCTCGCACAATGGGATTAGCATTTGGAAAAACGGTGGGATAAGGTGTTCGCCGGTTGAGAGAACTGGTGTTTGGTCACAGGGTGTGGAAGCCATGGCTGGGGAAGGGGCAGCCCCAGTGGAAAGCCAGGAGACTGGATCCGTCCCACCAGATAGAGCAGGAAGCTGTGGGGTGGGCCGTCTGTCCTTGGAGAGGACACAACCACCATGTTCAGTCCTCCCGGGACCCGTCTGGAATGCATCTCCCCCTTCAGGACACGAATCTGCTTGGTGTCCCAGACCCTAGCCCCAACTGCTTTTCTGGTTGCCACTCTGCTACCCCCAACTCCGCTATTCTCCCTCTTTGCTCTCAGCCACGATGATGACCTCAACTCTCAAGGTCACAGCCATCACCCACCTGTCACGCTCACCCACCTGTCATGCTTGCCCCCCGTCTGCATCCAGCCAAGTCCTGAGGCCTCTTGGCCCCTCACAGTCACCTGGTTGGATGGACCGTGCACTGTGCCCCAAAGGACCCTCTCTGAGGTGCTGTCACCGACCCATCCTCTGTGTCACTGGTTTCGTTCTGTGGGTTTGATTTCCCAGATTCCCCTTGAAACCGTCCACTCTTCTCTGCTCCCCATCTCTGACCTCATCTTGAGAACAGCCGCGTAGCTGGTTTCTCTCCCTCTCACCCTGATTAACGACCAGGGAGCCTCCTCAAACCCAAGTCTAATGGAAATGACCCAGAGGCACTCCATCTCATCTGAGAAAAGCCCAGACTTGCCACGATGATCAAAAAAGTGCCTGAACAGACATGGGCCTCTCTCATCTGGGTGGGAGCTGGCCTCTGATGCTGAATCTGGGGGCCCCCGGCAAATGGGCCGGTGACCCGCCCCCATCTCCAGGCTCTGAGCCTTGTCCCTAGGGGTCAGAACGCATAGTGCTGGGTCTGCCGCTAAAGACAGCCCCAGACTCGAGTTCACCAGCACATTCTCTGCCCATATGGAGCTTTGTACTGAGATTTCTTGTAAAACCATGGCGGAATGTACTGCCTACTACAAGGAGCAATAAATCCCCGTGTGAGCTCCATTCCAGGAAATACTTAGTCTCCACAATTGGAAGCATCTGTTTTGTGTTGTCCAAATTTTAAATTTGCGTAACCTGGGGTCTCCTTTGGCATTCTGTGCCTGAAAACTTGGAACCAGTTACTTTCCCCCAGAATCGTCAACTGCATGGATCTGCTGTCAGAGACCCCAAACCCCGTTGCTTCCGTGAAATGGATTCTTTTCCGTGGCCCCTGACGGCATTCTCGAGCTGTCCGCTGCTGCTCTCCAACAGCCTCCAGGGTCCACCCGCACTCAGCAAAATGGCTTTTGTCTCTGGGAGATCACCTCCCGGTCTGTAACCACATGTGTTTACAACTGTGCAGTTTTAACATGAGAAAGATCAATATATCCCTTCCGATCGGCCATCTCCAGGACCTGGTCTGGTTCCATTATTTCTACCTTGTTCAGACTTTCTGGGCAGGATGACTTTGTGCCAGACTACAGCTTCCCAATGCCCAAAAGAGAGATGGCTTCAAAATTCTTGCTGTGGGTCAGCGGGCCGCTGGGGCAGGGATTTTATTTATGCATGCGAGCGTGTGTGCGCACACGTTTGTGTGTTACTCAGGGAAGAAGAGCAAGGATGTTAACTCTGGATTTTGCTTACGGAGGTAAGGGAAGTGATGACAGCATTCAAAAATTCCAATGTCACCAAGTGTTCTAGAAACCTCTGGAAGATAGGAGTCATGGACTGTGAGCCCTTGGGTCTGCGAGTGAAGTGGAAGAGGACTTAAATGAGACTCTCCCTGCTATCTTGGTTTCCATATACAGACCCCCACAGGCTGGACACAGTGGATTAAACACTGGTTTTATGCTTACCTCATCCCCTTCTTCCAGGAGACAGGAGGAAGGCAGGAGAAATGATCCGGGGGCGAATCGGGGAGCTCAGCATTGGTCTTCCTCTGTGGGGAAGCAAGAGGTACTTCCCCGCCCTCCCAACCTGCCCTCTGAGTGAGGGGAGGTCCGGGAGGGTCTCTCTGGAGAGTGTCCTACCTGACTCACCTGGAAAGATCTGGAGCTGAGAGTGTGGCTGCATGGCTGGAAATCGGGCTGTTGTAGGGCAATGCCACATTCCGTGGCCAGAGGGCTGAAGGCGTGGGTTTCCACAGACTAGACGTGGAGTCAGGGTTGAATCATTCTGACAGAGATCTGGCCCAAAGAGGGTGGGTGTTTATGCACACTCCCCCTCTTGGGCTCCAGGACAGCGGCGCTGTCCTCATGCCCCCGGAGGTCGGGTGTGGCCATGTGACTGGCAATGTCCATCCAAAAGTGGGTAGAAATGATGGGAGTCACTTCCAGGTAGAAGTTGGAAGAGTCGGGGGATGTGACTTGCCTCTCTTTCTCTGTTACAATGGTTAATGATGAGTCACTCATGTCTGTTTGTTTCATTTGGGACCTGGTGTGCTGATGACACAAAACAGAGCCCCTAGCCAAACTGCAAGGGTCGGGGACCCTTGCGGGATGTTCTCTAGGTGAGGGAGGTATTGCTTTCAGACAGCACTGAACCAGGACACCATCTTCTTCCTGTCCGGACTGGGGTCTCCATGTACCCTCCCACTGCCTCGTGTATCCAGAGGAAGGGGTGTCCTGGGGACAGAAGGACATCAACGGGTGTGCACAGTGTCCCTCAGGTGTGCACAGGAAGGGACCCTCAGAGGCAGCACTGCTTGGCTCTGCATGTGTTGCGTTAGGAGCAGTGACAGCCAGAGCTGGAGAAGTCCATTGAGTGACAACATGGCGATGGCTGAGCACTGGGTGCAGTCCCGTGAAAGTTAAGTTTGCACAGTCTCCCCCAGGAGCCACCAGAGAGGAAAGCATCGCTTTCAGCCAAAAAGGTGTGGTTCACAGAGGAAGAGCAGGCTCAGGATAACCAAGCATCAGGAGAAAAGCGTCTCCACTCTCAGACCTGGCCAAGGGCTTCACTGCCCCTCTGAGAGGGTGGGGCGTCAGGGACCACCCCAGAAGTGTGGTGTCTGAATCAGAGCTTCATAAAGATGCAGCCGTGAGTTCACGACTCCTTGGGCAATGTCAACCCATCCTTTTCAAAGAACTTTTTAATTGTCTTTATAAAGTCTTGATTAAGTAGTAGCTACCTTTTATTGAATTTTTTTCTAGGCACGGAGCTGTCTGCTCGACGTATCCCATGTCTCTACTCTCCCATAAAATATGTTTATGTATATATATATAATCTTCACATCGTGAGGTCGACGTCCATACCCTATGGTTTCAGAAACCGCAGCCAGCAAGGGCAGGCTGCTCCTTGCTTGTCTGAGGACACAGTGGCTGATGGCAGTAAAGTGTGACCCCTGTGCCCCCACCGGGCAGGGACCCCTCCTCGCCTCCTCCTTGGGCTGGTCAGTGAGCCGCAGGCTAAGGGGCATCTCAGGGTCGGGGTCTGGGCCAGGGGCTGAAGGCAGCGTGGGGCCTGGGAACAATGCAACAGGGGCTCCCTGCAGATGGGAACAGCAGGACACCCACCTGTGGGAGATCCCCAGCCACAGACCCAGGGTTTCCATCTTTGGGGAGATCCTCTTTTTCTCCTGGAAAAATCCAGAAGAATGGAAATTATCTCCATCACAAGTCAAGTGGCTAGGACATATTCATTCTTTTTTTATTTATTTCTAAAAGATTTTGCGGTGCCTGGCTGAGTGGCTCAGTCAGTAAAACATCTGCTTTCGGCTCAGGTCATGATCTCAGGTCCTGGGATAGAGTCCCACCTTGGGCTCCCTGCTCAGCAGGAAGCCGGCTTCTCCCTCTGCCTCTGCCCCTTCCCCTGCTTGCACTCTCTGTATCTCTGTGTCAAATGAATAAATGAAACCTTTACAAAAATTTTTTTAAAAATAAAAGATTCTGTTTTAATTATTTATTTTATTATTTATTATTTAATTTATTTATTATTTATTACAATATATTATTTATTTTATTTATTATTTATTTAATTTATTATTAAGTAGGGCTCTATCAGGCCCAGCATGGAGCCCAACACGAGCCTCGAACTCAAGACCCTGAGATCAAGACCTGAGCTGAGATCAAGAGTCCTATACTCCACGTATGAATTACTGTGCTCACTATGGGTGGTCTCTGACAGGAGGTTTGGGTGCTCAGCACAGACCTTTCCATGCTGGACACAGAGCAGGAGCGAGGCCCCAGCCCTGGGCGTGGGCCACCTGCCCGTTACCTGAAAGGGACTCTGGCCGTGGGACATTAGTGCGACTGCAGGTCAGGCCTTAAGGGAAAGTTGTTTTCTTTGTTTGTTTTTTTTCAATTTTATGGGAAAAAATGACATAGATCTGAAAGACCAAAAATAAAACGGGGATACAGTTATATCTGTAGGAATAAGACGGTCACAGAGTGGAAACAGGGAGGAGGGGCACTGTGCAGGAGAAGTCAAAGAGGAGGGCCTACGGGCAGGGGGAAAGAAGGAGAGCACTCAGGGAGGCTGACCGCTGGGCGTGGAAAAAGCCTTGGAAAAGGCTCGTGCAGGCTAGTGAGAGGCCCCTGGGGGAAATTAGGCCGGTCCTTGCCCTGCCAGTGCCAGCTCGGTCCCCTCCAGGTTAGCAGCAATCTGGCTTCAAGACTTTCAAATAAAACAGGCTCCGAGCTCACGATTTTCCTCTGAGTGTTGCTGGCTGCCGGCAGGAAGCTGAGCCGTGGTTTGAACATTCCTTCCCAGGCCCGAGGGAGAAGGGGCGGGCCAGGCAGGGCTCGAGGATCCGGACCTCCTGGGTCAGGAAATGTGCAGCTGTGACAGTGACGTCATTGTAGGTCTAATGAAGGAGGCTACGGGACACGGAAAGAAGGTACCTTACCCCAACATTTCCTAGGTGCATATGCATTTTTTTCTACAATTCGATTTCTTCATGCGTCATGGACATTACTGGGCCCCGCAATGTGCGGATGTCATCTCCGGCTTCCCGGAATATTGGACCCCACATGAACCAGGACAGCAGAAAGTCAGAACCTCTGAGGAGCCAGGAGTCATAGCCGAGACCAGAGTGGGGGCACTCCAGGACAGGAACTGGTCTCCTGGCTGTCCCCTTCCTGGTTCTGTCCTGTCCCCAGGGGACCACGCACCCGCCTCTGTTCCCACCTGAGCAGGACATGGAGATGCAGCCCCAGCCTTGGCCTGCGGTTCCCAGGTCCGGCCCCAGGAGAGCCCATGGAGACAATACTGCACGTCCACTGTTGTGACCACTGACCACCCCAGCCTGCTGAACCCTTCCCCAGCCCGGCCAGACGCTGACCACGGCTGTGGATGGACCCCGGCTCCGGGCCCCAGGAGCACAGAGAAGGAAAGCCAAAGTAGCCTCCAAGGGCTGTTGGAGGAAGGGAGCCGTGAGAGGCACACGAGGCCTCCGGGGTGACCAGGCAGAAGATACTCAGCACTGTCCCGTGAAAGCCACGGGGTGAGAGAGGTGGCCTGGGGGCTCCGGGAGAGCCGGCCTGGGCAGGGGGCACAGCCACCTGCAGAGGGAGCCTTCGGGAAGCGGAGCGGGAGGTAGGCTGCCCATAGCAGGCAGGATTCGGGGCCCGGGCTCCTGGGGGTGTCTGTCCTAATTTGTGTTGGGCCCACAGAGACGAGAGGCCAGGCCGCAGGTCCCCAAGGACACACACGGTTCCCCCACACACGGGCGCGCACCCCCGGACTCCAGCTGCGCGTTCTTGCTTTCTGCCCCACTCCGCGCTTGGCCGGGACTTCGAGGCTCCGTGTGTCGGCCGAGCTGAAAGGTCTCTTGAGCTTTCTCTGAGGGATGTGTGTCTTCTGCGAAGGGAACAGGACTACAAGCGGGGGGGCGAACCCTGGTTCAGGGCCTGGGTCGGCCCCCTGGCTGGGCCTCGGTGCTGACGGGGGGGCGGGGGGCTGGAGTGGTCCTGACGGCCCAGGACAGGGGTGGCTGCAGGCCTGAGTGTAGGGGGCCCCAGGCCACAACGGCTACGCCAGAAACTGGGGCAGGCGTGCCTTTCACAGCGGTGTTTCAAAGTCTCCCCGGGGCCATTTCTGCGCAGCGGGGCGGACACCCACTGTGTGGCCCTTGCGGCTGATGTGAAGGCCCCAGCCAGGGTCTGCATCTGAGCTGTCGTGCCTTGTGTCAGGGACAAAATGCTGGGACTCCATCCAAGCTGTCGGGCGGAGGGGGGCGGTTGGGGGCCAATCACTCCCTGAAATCCGAGCCAGGTGGTCGCTCGAATGCCAAGAGGGCTTTTGAGCCCAGCTGTGCCTGGCATGGGGCCTGCTGGGGCCCAAGGCAGGAGGGGTGGGCAGAAGGTGTTCTGGAAAGAGGCGCCGGGACTGAGGAGGGCTGCCCCGGGACACCACGAGGGGTGGTGGGGGCCCATGGTGTGGGGAAGCTCGGGGTGGCAGGAGGGAGCACCGCGCACATGGACGCCTGAGCCCAAAGTGTCCCTGAGCATGTGGAACAAGGCTGCACACACCCACGGACCCACGGGTGTGGCCCTTCCCTAGGAGTGGATGTCTTCACCTCCTCAAGCCTATTTCAGAGAAGACTGGATTGCATGACTTTTGGGTTCCAAGGAGGCCAGGAGCAGGCGGTTGGAAGTGAGGGGAAGGGCGGGAGTCAGGAGAAGGACGTGGTGCAGGTGTGGGGGTGGACACAGGGCTGCGGCCCAATTCACCGGCCTGGTGGAGGCCCCTGGCAGTGCGAACTGGGCCCTGTGCCTCAGTTTCCTCCTGGCAGCGGGACCCATCAGAAACAGAGCCTCCCTCCTGGGCTTTGTGAAGGGTCAGCATGCCCCATTGAGGTTGGCGGTTCAGGGCTTGAGGCAGAGGCCCTGGGAAGAGGGGTGGGGGGGGCGTGCACTTGGCCTGCTGATGGCGGCCCTCAGCGGTCAGGGGTCCATCTCCCCATGGGCGCCCCAGAGGGGAGGTTTACTGCACAAGCCCAAGTTCTAGCTCCTGCTCGCTTTTGTTTCAGGAAAACATGGGCCGTGTAGACAGCCAGACGCCAACCCTGAGTCACTTCCTGACTTCATCTGGGGCAATGGTGCCTTTCCAGGGGCCGCTCCTTTGACACAGGCGAGCCAAACACCAGCGCTGTCCTTCATTCCCCCGGATTTGCATCCATATAAAATGCAAGTAATTACATTTCACAGTAAGTTCGAGACGATCAAAATGTACCTTATGAAACGTGGGCAGCTGTGAACGGCCTCACAGGTGAGCCCCACAGGCAGTCCCCCCCACCCCCTCACAGGAGCAGGGCCTCGGTGGTGGTGACACAGGGTCAAGGACTGCCAGGAGGGCCGGGCTGTGGCCCCCAAGTCCCACCCAGTGCCCTGGAAGCAGCCAGGAGCCTCTGCGCGAGGCCTGACTTCAATTATGTTCATAAACCTCAGAGCCGTTAAACCACAGCGCTGCCTCATCTTGGCTAAATTAACATCTTCAAAGTCGATCCTTTAAAGTAAACATAAAAAGATCATCTTTAAATAGCACCAGAACTCAGACATTTGAGGTGGAGGGCCCCAAAATAGATGATGTGCACAGCCATAGGATCGTCAAAGACCCTTTCTCTTTAAAGGGTTTCCACTTCCGTTTTGGTGGAGAACCTGATAATTCTGAAAAATACAAAAAAGAAAAAAAAGGGTTCCCCCTCTACCCCTCTACAGTTATGGCAGAAAATCTATTGCAGACGGGATAACTTAAATTTGTTAAGATTTCTCTAATGCTGGTGACATTTAGGGTAGAACAGTCACCTACATGGATAACTGGTCAGGTGTAGCATGGCGAGGTGCGGCCCAAACCTGGAACACATCTTGTCCTCCTTGGTCCATGGATCCAAATTCCAAGAATTTCTCCGCAGGGAGTGTCTCCAGAGAGGGAAGGGCTTAGAAGTTGTAGAATGCTCATTGTGGTTATTTTGTGCTAGAGGAAGAAAGAGACACGTTCGCAGCCAAGGTTGGCCAACGAGTTCCCTTAGACAGTTTCAGTAAATGAAATTGTCCTGGACTGCAGCCACCATCGACCATTCTGTGCCCACTGTTGTCTCTCAGACGCGCTGTCAAGAATGGAGCAGGTCCCAACGCTGAGACCATTGTTGTCTGGCCTCTTTGGCAGGGCTGACTCTTCAAAACCCTGTGTTACGGTAGCACGGTCTTCGTTCCCTCATTTGCCTTCCTGATGTCCTGCAGAACATCTTTACGTTTAATCTAGAGTGTTTTATATGTTCCTTCTTATGAATGAATACTTTTTTTAAGATTTTATTTTTTAAAAAAAGTTTTAAAGATCTATTTTTGATTTGAGAGAGAAAGAGTGGGAACGAGGGGAGGGGCAGAGGGAGAGAGTCTCAAGCAGATTCCCCACTGAGCAGGGAGCCCTACACGGGGCTGGACCCCAGGACCCTGAGATCATGACCTGAGCTGAAATCAAGAGTTGGACGCTTGGGACACTTGGGTGCCTCAGTCGTTGGACATCTGCCTTCGGCTCAGGTCATGATCCCAGGGTCGTGGGATCAATCCCCACATCGTGCTCCCTGCTCAGCAGGAAGCCTGCTTCTCCCTCTCCCACTCCCCCTGCTTGTGTTCTCTCTCTCACTATGTCTCTCTGTTAAATAAATAAATAAAATCTTAAAAAAAAAAGAGTTGGGTGCTTAATCGACTGAACCACCAGGCACCCCTTAAGATTTTATTTTTAAGTCTTCTCTACACCCAGTGTGGTGGGGCTTGAACTCATAACCCTGAGGCCAGGAGTCATGTGCTGTACTGATGGAGCCAGCCAGGCATCCCGTGAACAGAATACTTAAAAAAAAATGACGTTCTCTTGCTGATGATGGTTGAAAACTAGAAAAGCTTTTCATTTTTGGATATGTATATTATAACTGACCCCCCCCTCTGTATTCAGTTTGGTCAATTAACCTTTACCTGGTTCTCTGAAATGTTTCCTGGGGACCGCCACACTCTCTGGACAGGAATCAAATGTTTGGTTCCTTGCCTTCAATGTCTGGCTTCCACTGTTCTCATGGTTCGCGTCCGCCACGACTTCTAGGACAGTGTGAGGTGTGAGCGGTGGACATGTGCATCAGCCCATCAGCTGTGGAATGCTCATGCTCCTTCCCCAGAAGTCAGGAGCCTTACACTAGCCCGAAAATCCCCCATGGCGTGAGTTTCTATCTCCAGAAGAAATGCTGCAGATTGGCCCATCTTCGGGGAAGACAGGTTCACGCCTGCCGGGAACCGCAGGCCGGGTGGCCTTGTGGGCAGGAGTACTCTTCTGGCTTGGAGCCAGCCGCGCCCCCTTCCCCTCCCCCGCCCCCGGGCGTGGGCTGTCCTTCCAGGCACCTCATGACCAGGCTGAAGAGCCCAAGTCTCCCAGACGAACAGAACAGAACACCTGTTGATTCTACTGAAACAGGAGGGAGCCTCCCAGAGTGCGTGAGATGGAGAAACATGGGAGACAGATGTAGCTTCTGTGCCACCGCTGTGGGCTCTGTGACACAGGGCGGGCTTGCGAGTCTCAGTTTTCCCAGCTGTGAAATGGGCGACAAAGGCGGACTTGCAGAGCTATGGCGAGGAGGAGGAGCTCCCCAACCCTGCGTGGAGCAGATAGTGGATGATCCCCACACGAGAGCCCAAGAGCAGAGGCTCTTTCTCGGCATTTGGGGCCATGTCCACTGGGTGCTGCCGCATGACGGCTCTGGGGGCACAGGGGTTGGCGTGGGGGAGGCCACTTACCTGGTTTCCTCCCAGGCCTGCAAACGCTTGTCGAGATAGCACAAGCAGACACAGTGCCAAGCATTAGCTCCTGGAAGCCCCCTTGCTACCCAGCCACCTGTCCTCTGCATTCACATTAGGGGACTGCCACACAGCCTGAGCCACAGGGGGCACCCGGCCACTGTCCCAGGAGCCCCATGTCACCGAGCACGACTTTGCCCAAGCCCCACGGTAGCCATCTCGAGGCACGAAGGGGCTGCATGGGGCAGGTTCCAGGTCCTTGTGCATGTCTGAAGCGTTTTATGTTTGTTTGTTGTTGTTGTTTTTATATTTTATTTGTTTATTTGAGAGAAAGAGAGACAGAACGAGCACAAGCAGGGCGAGGGGCAGAGGGAGAGGGAGACGCAGGCTTCCCCTGAGCAGGGACCCCAACACGGGACTCGATCCCAGGACCCCGGGATCATGGCTTGAGCCGAAGGCAGAGGCTTCACCAACTAAGCCCCCCAGGTGTTTGATGGTGTATTTGCCTGAGAAACTATTGACATCTCGGATCACCCGGTTATCCATACCCTTCTTCTACATGTGGCGCAGGTGAGGACCCACCCTCTGTGTCTCCATCTGACTGTTATAACCTGGAGCTCAGAGCCTCTGACTCCACAGGGATTAATGTCCCACAGGGTCACCCCTGCTGGAGCCAGAATGTACCCTCCGGGCTTCCCGTGTCCGAGACAAGGGGGCAGAGCTCGACTGGGTGAGACGCAAGTACCAGGAACATGCGACAAGGGGACCTAGCGGGGCATCTGGCTCTCCAAGTGGATCTGGACCAGCCCTGAGGGAGGAGGAGGAGGGAGAAGAGGGGAGGGAGGAGGAGGAGAAAGAGGGGAGCATGAAGAGGACAGAAAAGGAGGGGGAGCACAGGTGGAGGGAGAGGGGGAGGGGAGGGAGGAGGAAGTAGAGGGGGCAGCAGGAGCAGCGGAGAAAGGTTAGGGAGAGAGAAGGGGGTGCAGATGCGGCTACAGCCCACCCTTCTGTTAATGGCCCCCCTCAGCCCCGCCTTCACGTTGAGCCTTCTGCCCATCGGGCCGAGACCCACAGACCCCAGGATCCCCCTCCTCCAGCCCCTAAGCTGTCCTCCGATTTTTGCGGCTGCTCCCAAGGCCTCGTGGGCAGCCCTTGAACTTGCGGTGAACTTTGCACACCCGCCCTGCTCCCACCGGCCTGGCCGCGGTGAATAATCGCGATGACGGGAACGAAAAGGATCGTGCGGACCGTGGCAGGAGGCCAGCCAGACTCCCAGACTCTCTGGGGAAGGAGGGCTGTCACGTTCAGGGGACTGCTCTGTGTACTCCATGTTAATAAATCAACATAATTAAATACGGGCCCAAGCGATCGGGAGTTCTTTTCTCCCGCTCTGCGTTGCGTTTTTGGGAAGATGAAGAACACGGCCGCCCAGCCCAGCCTCGTTGTCCACACCGAGCACCGGGGCTGGCATGGGGCTCAGTGTGCGGCCCGCATCCTGGCGATCCCTGCAAGCCGGCCCCCATCTGGACCACGAACTCTCACTGTCTCCTCTCCCCACTTGGTGGTCCCGGCGGCTGGGATGGGGCTTCGGAGAGCTGGCGGCCGACCCCCACATTGGGCAGCATGCTGGCCTCTCTGCCTGACACCTTGCCAGAGGGGCTCTGAGCTGCCCCTGCACCGTGACTCCAGGCCTCACCGGCGCGCATGTTGGGTGGGCAGAGTGATGCTCTGCTGCTGTATGGGCTGAACTTGAACCGAGAACCCCTGGTGTGTATCTCAGTGTGTCTGGGGAAAGTTGCTCAGCCCTTCCCAAACTCCCCTTGCTACCCTGCAATTCCAGTTGCTACTACCCAGCTTGCTGAGATTCATGAAGACAGAGTGTCTGTGGCCTGAGTGACCGTGCACAGCCCTGGATCCTGCTCATGTCCCTGTCCTGCCCCCAGGCCTGGTGCACCAGAGGTGCTCAGCCCTGACCCGGGTGATGAGTAGAAGGAGAGGGGTGTAGGGAGGCCTGGAGTGGGGTAGGGCAGAGCGAGAGGTAGCCCATCAGGTCCCGGATGATCTGTCGAGGCACAGACGGAGTCTTCTGGGCCCCCACCCCCGAAGGCAAGAGGAATCAAGAGAAGGTAAAGAGTGACCCCACTGATCTCTGCTTCTCGCGGGAGCAGGTGCCTCCCTGCTCCCGTCCGCAGCTTTGTCCCCGGTGTTCTCCGAGGGCCCTGGGCTAGCCTGGCCACAGAGAGGGTCTCCATCTGCAGATCATTGTGCTGGGGCTTGGGGGGACCTCTGGGGGTGGACGGGCAGAGGGCACATGCTGTGTCGACCCGAACTTAGACCAGACGTTCTCTTGCATCATGGTGATTTGGGCAGGATGGTGGAAACCATCACATTTCCTGGGCACCTGCGACATTTCCTTGGGGCTCGAGGCTGTGCCCTTCCTCCTTGGCCAGGCCTCACTCCTGCATCCTGTCCCCTGTGCGCCCCCTGCCTGCGCCCCCTCACCGCTGTCCTTGGCCTCTCTCTTGCACCCTGGGTCTGGGGGCGCTGCTCCCCCCTGCCTCTCTCACTCGGGGCTTCGAGAACTTGACCCTGAGTTGCAAAGCTAGAAGGATCTTTACCCCAGAATTTGGACACGGGATGGATTAAGGGATTCCATGAAGTTTTGCCTCCAGCCCTCACTTCCCCACTGACGCTGTGATGAGACGAGTTCAGTGCAGGAGACTGGAGTCTGGCAAAGACCAAACACCTGTCCGTGTGTTGGCTCAGCAGCATACCTGCTTGGCATTGTCCCAAATGCCAGGCTTCACGTAGGTCATCTCTGTGGTCACCTTGCACCGCTGAAACAGGAGAGCCTCCTGACTCGAAGCCACCACGTGACTCCTCATGTGCATGAAACCCATGCACTTGGCTTTGACTGGTGAATCCTGGATGGACACAGGTGGCCTTCTCTGCACCATCCATAGCGGAGTGGGTGGGAAAGCCCTGGACACGGCGGGACCCTTACAGGCGCGAGACTCTCTTGCCCCTCAGGCCCCTATGGGTGCTTTTCTGTTGGTCCCACAGGCCAGCCACACAGAGGACACTCGGGCTTCTCAATCTGGCTCCCAGGGACTCTGCAGTCCAGGGAGGAGGTGACATTTACTGTGATCCCTACAAGAGAAGGTGTGTCCGCCCAGAGCAGGGGGGTTGGAGAAGGCTGTGCTCCTGATGGTGCAGCATGGGGTTGTTTCTTTACGGTGCAACCTGGTGCTGCTCAGGGCTCAGGAGAGAGGAAAGGCAGGGAGACCCAGAGCAGGTGGAAGAGCACATAGGTAGGCGCAAGGTCAGGGTCTCAGGGTCGTGCGAGATGACCTACTCCCCGCCCCCCCCTCCCCTGCACAAAGAGCTCTGAGCATCCAAACTGCCTCGGCCTCTGGTGCAGCTGGTCAAGTCCGGTGTAGGAGCCCAACAAAGCCCAACGGATTAAAAGCCCCTGGACCCCCCTCCAGTATGGCCCCACCTCGGTCCTGTGACAGAAAGCATTCTGTCAGAAAGCATTAAAAGCATCCAAAGAAGAAGTCAACAGGATTCTTTCAAGTCAGCTTGGATCGCGTGTAATCTGAGACGTTGACACAAGCAAGGCTCTCTGTCCATAGAAGAAAACACCCCCCAAACCCTTCCTTTCTACCCTTCCTTTGATCTCGTGACAGATGCACAGGATGCGTTTGCCTGTGGAAGGCAAAGGAGTCAGGTCCCAGGTCTACCCCGCGATGACTTCAAATGACTTCCATGAAGAAGTGAGGGGGAGCCTTAGGGCCTGGTACAAAGCACAAATGTGCAGGGGAAGAGACGGGTCGACGTCCGCAGGGAGGGTCCCGGGCTTATCGTGGGTGGCTGGGGCTAACACCAGAGGGTTCCTGGGGATCCCTGAATCTGACTCCAGAGTCTGACGTCATCCAGACGCTCGGGTTCTGGGATTTCCGTTGGGAAGAAGCAGGGGAGGACGGCTAGCCTGGGGCAGGGGGACAATCTGCAGGCGGGTGGGATGCTCACAGCCTCCATGGTGCTCACGGGGAGCTGGGCTGCCCATCCTTGGGAACCAGACAAGCCTTGTGAGGACCACACTGCCAGAACACCTTTCCAGGCTCCTCTGCAGAATGTCCACAAACTGCCTCAAAGAAAGCACCACAAATGAGGAACTTCAAGAACAGGGGTGCCCTTGAAGGATCCCAAAGCCCTGAATCCCTTAGAGCCTGACCCTTGATGTCACTGCCAGACCAGTTTATGTCCTATGGGAGAGTGTGATTGTTAATTTCATGGGCCCTGGTACCCGATATTTTGTCAAATATCATTCTAAAAGTTGTTGTGAAGGTATTTTCTGGGATAATATTAACATTTACATCAGTGGGCTTTGGAGTAAAGCAGATTGCACTCCACAGTGTGGGTGGGCCTCATCCACTCAGTTGAAGGACTTAAGAGAAAAAGATTGACCTTCCTTGAGCACAAGGGAATTCTGCTAATTCACCTAAACTGCACCCCCTGACTCTCCCCTGGGTCTCTAGCCTGCTGGCCTGCCCTGCAGATTTTAGACTTCTCAGCCTCTACTTCCATAATTATATTCCCCCAAATGAATATCTGCACCCCCACTCTATCTCTATCTCTATGTCTCCATACCTATACCTATATATATATCCTATTGGTTCTGTTTTTCTGGAAAAACCCAGAGCCATTTTTGTTTGTTCAGCAAATCATTATCAGAAGACCTGATGGGTCAAGTGTTCTCCCTCGGACCCGCTAAGCAGAAAGGGAAAGACTCTCCTTTCTACAGTGAATCCATTTCTCCCAGCCCCTCCTAGATGATGACTCTGCAATGGGTCTGCCTTCAATCAGCAACACATGCTGTGTGTGCAGAAAGAGAAGTAGGAACCCCTGCCGTCCATGCTCATTGAAGGCTCCATTAGAAACACTCGCATGTTCAGGTTCACAGAGGATTCTGGGAAAACGTGCCTTTTCTGAATTGTCTCCCTTTGGAACTTGGATTAACCAGTGGAGGGAAGCCTGTCCTGATGTGGGCCCTCTGATATGACTAAATTATATGTGGGCATTATGTCAACAGTCAACATTGAGAGATGGTTTAGCCAAGAGTCAAATAAGAAGAAAGAGTTGAGGCACAGACAGCATCACCCATTGGTAAAAATCTGGTGTCCATTGGGGTGTGCCTTAATGTGCCTCTGCCTCAGTTTCCCTGCCCACAAACACACAGCCCTTCCCATTTCATAGGTTGGACTGGCCTAATGAGATAGAGAAAGGAAGATGTCATGCCCCATGGAGCCTAACCCAACAGATGTTAGTGACTGTGCTGTTGGAGGGACCCAAAAAGGTAGGGGTGTGTGGAGGATGAGAAAGAGGAGGCTGGTACCTTCTGGCCAGACTGGCTGGCACCAGAACTGCTTCTGGGTTCTGTTTTTTTACTGGAGAACCCGCTGCTCCCCATTAAGTCAACTGGGAGCCTCCAGCCAGGGCTTTTTCCTGCATGATTTACCATCCAGCCAAGCCTGTCTGCAGCCCAGAGCCAGCTGCAGGCATTCTGGCCAGATGGCAGAGGGATAAGCCGATTACCCCGCACCATTCTGTCCTGGTTTGCAAAGATGTAATGATCCCCATTAGTGCCTGTTAGTCAGCAGAGGACAGGATTTGAATTAGGAATTCTTGATTGAAAGCCTGACCATGTTTGAACTCTTCATAACCTGGTAAATTCTTAAATGTCCCTATTAGGAGGAAATTAAAGGTCTGTTGGACTAGTTATAGATTAGCAATAGGAAATCTCATTATAGAAGTGTAAAGAGATTTCACATTTCCTCAATATTCAGAACAAGCAAGCAATGTCAACTTGTTTTTGACATTAAGCATAGAAACCAGATTTTTACTGCCTTGGTGATGAACTTGTTTGCCTGTCCTTACTGCAATGAATGAAACTCATTTCTGGGTGCGCTTGACTATAACTTGCCATAAAGAGTTCAACGTGGGACAAACATGCAGGGGTAAGGTTGTTTTGGGTCTGTGGCTCTCCAATGTGAAGATCCTTTCTTATCCCTCCCCCCTCTATTTCCCTTTATGCCCATTTGGCTTTCCTTTTAAATATATCCTCAGTTGTAAAGTTTATTGTGAAAAACACATTTTTAAAAAGCTATCCAGTTTAGGAGTCCTCGTGAGGCTGTGGATCGTTATATGGGCGAGGTACGCTGGAAATTCACGCTTGGAGACAGTTGGGGAGGAAGAGGGTTGAGAGGAGGGCAGGAGAGAAGTCATGGTCTCATTTGGACCGACCACAAGTCTCCACATGGACCCAGCCCAGGTGTGGGGGCAGCCAGTGCTGTGATGGTGGGTGCCCACCCCCTCACCGTCCTTCTCCCTTCCAGCCCTGCTATTGTGTTCTAGACTCTATCCATGCATCTCTTTTGCCCTGACAGATGGATGGTTGGAAATTCTGGTTTCCTGAGTTATCAGTGCTTTTCCACAAACACTTTCATTGGGAATAATTATGGGGAAGGTGACTGCATCTTGAGACTCTCTGTGTCCCCCACTTTTTAAAAAAAAATTGTTACTGTTTTTACAATTTCCTTATTATGCAGAGCGCTGCTGTCTAGAAGAAATGCAGGGCAGGACACATCACGTGCAGTTTTTTTCTTGAGAACTACAGTGATGCAGTTTTTGCTGTTAATGTCACAAAGAATTTAAAAAACTCAAGAGAACAAGGACCATCTTTTGTATTTGCCTGCGTTTCTACTCTTCTCATTATTCGTTCCTCCTTCCTGATGACCCAGTATTTGTCCTCTTGTTTCCTTTTCTGTTTAGAGAACTTCTTGTGGCCCTCTCTTAGGGTAAGTTTGTTGGTAACAAAGCCTCTTCTCTTCCCATCACTTTACTTCACTTTGACTCCTGAAGGCTGTTTTCCCTGGATGCACAACTCTGGGGCGATATCTCTTCCACCACTTGAAGAACATAATGCCAATTTCTTCCAGTCTCCATGTGATAAGAAATCTGCTATCATTTGGATGGTTTTCACCCCCGTGGATAAAGGGCTCCTTTCACAACTTTTTTTTCTTTGTCTTTAGTTTTGATATCATGAATCTTGCTGTGGGCTTCTTTGATATATTTTGTTTGGGATTCACCCAGCTTCTCGAAGCTGTAGGTTTTGGGTTATTTTGGGTTTTGGCTTTGGTTTTGCATGTGCCAAATATGGGACATTTTGAGATGTTGTTCATCCAAATACTCCTTCAGCCACACCTGTCTCTCCTATGATCCCTTCTGGATTTCTGCTGACACGGGAGTTAGGACTTCTGTGACCATCCCAGTGGCCTGCTTTCTCTGTTCTTCAGGATGGGTAATTTCTAAACTTCTGTCTTCAAGCTCACTAACTCTTTCTTCTCCCTCCTATTCTTGAGCTCATCTGTTGCATTTTAAATTTGGTTATTGGGTTTTTTAGTTCTAACATTTCCATTTGGTTCTCTATAGCTTTCATTTTTGTTCTTGTGCCATCTAGTTTTCTTGCCATTTGTCTCAGGTGTGCTCCCGATCGTCCATGGAAGCATTTCTATAATGGCTGCTACAGTGTTAGTGCTTCCATCTTGCCCGTATGCCTCACTGTAGCCGCCCCCCACCCTGGGCTGTAGAGATTAAGCTGCTGGTTTTTGTGCTTTGCTGTCCTTCTGCCCCTCCTGGCACTTGCAGACTGTTGGTTTCTCCATCACCCAGTCTGAGATCTGAGAAGCAAGAAGGAAACCCAGGGAGCTCTTGGCTGGGCCGTTCCTCAGATGCCAAGGTTTATAGCCGGTTTGCCTCCCTACATTTCCAGAGCCTTCCTAGTTTGTGTTTTATAGGGTGCTCAGGACTTTTAGCTGAAAATGGAGGGAAGTATGGCTACACCATGTTCCCTGAAGAGGAGGTCAAGAAGACCCATAATGTGTGTCCATAATCGGTCCCTGATGTGTGTGCCGATATTCTGGTTAACGGACGGAGCTTTGAGGGATGTGTACAGTGGACACATGCGACACAGATGACTATGACAGCAGCGGGCAAGCATGCCGGATGACAGGCTCGGGTATAAGAGGCATAAATCTGAAGAGAAGAAAGTGTCAGTTCATTCTGAGCTAAATTTGAACTGAAAGGACCTCTTACAAGAATGGTGATCAGAGAAGCAGCCCTCAGATGACCAGGTGGGACAGTGGCCCGTCTCCCAGCCTGTTGGGTAAGTCCGGGATGCCCACCCGTGCCCACTCCTAGAGCATGTCGAGGAGTTTAGCAACCAGGACCCAGAAGTCTTTGACTGATGCGGAAGGCAGGACGTGCTTACATGCAGGGAGAATCAGACACACAGGCAAACAGAAAAGCAGTGAGAAAGCAAAGACAAGTCCTGCAGGCCCTTCTCCTGAAACGTCAGTCATCCTATGAGGTTGTGTGGAGCAGCCTGGAAGTCCAAGGTGACATTAACCCAGCATTTCGTGGACAATGATTCCAAAGTCCTCTACGTATGCCCTGCAGCCATTCCAACTCTTTCTCTTCACATCTGACTTTCTCCAGGCCATCTTCCACGCCCTCCCCTACAGCAGACACACATGCACTCACACAGGCACTTACACACACGTACTTATGCACACTCACAACACACACGTATGCACACACACTCACACATGCACTCACATGCACACACACGTCCACTCAGAAACACAGGTGCACTCATACACTAGACATGGTTATGCACACATGTGCTTACACACATGGACACACACATGCACTCACAGACATGAATTTGAACACATTTATACACACACATGCACTTATACACATGTGCTCACACATAGCCACATACATGGCACTCACACACATGCATTCACATGCATGCACACATAGAGGCACTCACACACACATGTGCACTTACATACACACAGACCTACAACTGACACAAGTGGGCACATTCCAATTCAATGCTAGGGGGAGTCAGAATCAGTTATGAGATCTGCAAGGCTAGAAAACAAAATCAAACACAAAAACATTAGGGGCTTTTAGTTCAACATCTTCTCTCCACATGTTAGTTCAGAAAGAGATCCAGTCCCTGCCTGAGGAAGAAAGGCTTTTAAAAGAAGTTTTTATGGAGGAGCTGTGTATGATCAGAAGACCCAGACGTGCTTATGTTTTTAAAAAATGTTGGGGCTATAGATGACTTCCCAGATGAAGACTCATAACTTCCCACTTAAGGTCACTGTAGCTTAGGTGAAAGTGAAACTATTGACCATAGTAGAAATATTTTCATTGTCGAGGTTCGGTAGATCCCAGCATTGAATTTTGGGAGAGTGGGTGCTTAGCACCGCATATTCGCAAATTAAAACTCCAGATCGACAAGATTCGCGCTATGATTCCAAGCATTTCACTGTCAAACTCCTTGGCTGTAGAGCTCAAACACTGAATTTTAATAAGCACAGAAGTCATGGGAGTACCATTTGAGGCCCCTTCACAGATGGATCCAGAAACACCTGCATATCCGTCATCATGCTGGGGCCTCCCGTGACCCGTCCCACGTCCTGCCCTCTCCTCCCTCCCCAAGGTAACCACAGTCCTGACTTCTGACAGCAAGTGTCCCTCCAGCCTTTGTACTTCTTAGATCAGGAATCGTGTGCTAGGCGTGCCTTTGGCTGGGCTGCCTGGGGGGGACCTCACGTTGCAACACGTCTGTGTGACTCTCCTGCTCTGACTACACGACATGCCCATTCCACTGCTGACAGTCACTGGTTTCCCTTTCGTCTCATTTTTGGGTTACAACAAACGAAGCCACAGTAGGCGTTCATGTATAGTCTTTTTGCTATACACATGCTTGCATTTCTGTTGGGATTTATTTTTAATAGGTTTTATTTATTTGCGAGAGAGGGGGAGCAAAGTTGCAGGGCAGAGCAGAGGCAGAGGGAGAGGCAGGTTCCCCGTCGAGCAGGGAGCCCGATGCGGGACTCTTGATCCCAGGATGCTGGGATCATGACCTGAGCCGAAGGCAGACACTTCACCAACTGAGCCCCCAGGTGCCCCAGTTTCTTTCTTTCATTTTCCTGCAGGGAGAGAGGCTCGACCCATCCCTCTGACACCAGACATACTGCCCGTTAGGAGGCTGGGCTTGTTCCTGGCATGGCCGTTGGAACGACTGCAGCTTCGAAGTGGGTTCCTGCTGTAGCTGGGGTGACGCTGAGGAGGGTGCTTCTGTTGCCGGAAACTGACGAGTCCCTAAATCTCAGACTTGAGAGGCGGCAAGTGCCTCGTGTCCTAAGAAGCGTCTTAGCGCGAGGGGAGGCAGATACTCCTAATGTTTTATTAGGAATCAGCCTGGCAGATTCGGAAGCTTAGGGTCCTCCCAGTCACTTACACTCCAGACTGTGTGGACACGTCCACCCGTGGCCTCCCTCTGGTCAGAAACATGCCTCAGCCCCACTTCACCTGCCACTTCTCTGAACATCAGCCCACGTCTCATCACTCGTGTTCTCCTTCTAATGCCGCTGGTGTTGACTCCTCGTGTCTTGCTCAGGCACAGCTGGTGACTCACAGTTCTGGAAGGTTTCTCCCACCTCCTTGCAGAGCAGCTGCTCAGCCTGCTGGGGTGCATGTTCTCGGCATCCGTGGTGGGCTGGCCCTCGTCCGTATGGCCAGTTGGTCCTGGAACCTCTGGACAAGCCTGGAGTCCAGGCCATGGGCTTTCCCACAATGGCCCTCCCAGAGGGGCCCTTGGGGGTTCCCCAGGGGGGTCCCTGCTAGGGCATCTCCGCTGGCTTCCTCGCAGCTCTGGCTCTTGGGAAAATACCCCTAGCAGGACAGACCTTCTCCCCTGATGTCAGATGTCCTCCCAGCCAGCTGAGAATAGACCCCCGATGCTAAGGTGCCTGCCTGACCCCTCAGGGATATACTCTCCCCTTGCAGGAGAGACATGCCGCCCCCAACCTTGAAAATGCACTTGCAGGAAATAAAGTAGTCAGCACGGCATGGTTAGCACTGTGAAGTACAGAAACACCCTCTTGATGCTTTGGGACTGGGCTTAGCCTTCCTGCTGTCCTCCAGCTGCCCCAAGCCACCGTAGGAAGACAGCATTGTAAACGGGTGCTAATCCCTCATGGAGATCGGTTCATGATGGGCTGTGAGATCAGTTATACAAGGAGGCCAGCAGACTGGGGCGCTCGGATGCCGAGGCTGAGCTCAGCAGACTGAAGTCTGAGTCTGTCGGTGTCTCCAGGGTGTGAAGTCAAAACACTGGGGACCAGCAGTCCCCAACGCCAGCTGAGCTGTCCGTGTGGCCCGCCAACCACGAGCCGGCCGCTTCTGTACCTGCTCCCCCGATGTCTCCCCCAGTTCCTGACACCGTGCTCTGTTCCCGACCCCTTCTGGTCTGGCGCTGTCCTTTTAGAATCTGTGCTCGGATACGCTCTTATGACGTTGACTAGGCCTGAGTTCATCTTTAACAGGACCGTGCAGAAAGTGAACAGCGAGGCCATGGGTTCACGACTGGACTTCAATGTCATCCATCAGCAGATGTTTACGAAGTCGGTTTCCGGTACCCTGAGCAACAGAGCCTGTTGTTTGAGCAGGGTTTACTCTGGGCTTGAGATCTGTTACTCTGTTGAAATGCTGTGCTGTGGCATGCAAAATGTCAGCCTTTTTTTGTGTGTGGTTTCCATCAGTGCAAAATAAAAGTTAATCCTCGGCTCTCCACCAACCAAAATAAGGTCTGTTGGAGGGCTCACCCCCAGGACCTGTGAATGTGAGTTGGACTGGAAACAGGGTCCCCCCAGATGGGATCCAGTTAGGATGAGGTCATTAGGGGGCCCCTAATCTGGTATGACTGGTGTGCTGATAAGAAGAGGAAACTGAGGCACAGACACACAGACACACAGAGAGAAGACCATGTGAAGACGCAGGCAGACACTGGTGTGACACAGCCATGGCCACAGAAAGGCAGGAGCCACCAAAAATGGGAGGAGACTGGGAAGATCCTTCCCTAGAGCTTTCAAGGAAGGCACAGCCTGGCAGACCCCTTGAGTCCAGACTTCAGCCTCCAGAACTGAGAGAGGACAAAGTCCTGCTGTTTGGGCCCCCGTCTGTGTGCTTGCTTATAGCAGCCCGGGGAAACAGGACCAGACGCTGTGTGCGTCTTGACTCCGGGGTCTCCTGGGATGGACTGCTGGGCTTAGCCAGCACAGGCCAGCTGGTGGGGGGAGGGTGTGGCCTGCAGCCCTGCACGCTGCCTCTGGCTCTCCCCACCCTGTGGGACTTGCAAGCGTCCCCCTGTGGCTGGCCAGGCTCTTCAGTTTCAGCTCTGAGGTTCTCATGACTGAGGAGGGATGGCCTGAGATCCAGGTGGGGCTGGGCCGGTCTGACCGTGTTTACACCTGGATGCAGCCAGTTTCCTGCAGGATCCAACAAAAATCAGCTTCCTCTTGCCGTAGGGTCACAGGGTTCTTGTCTCACGGTTTGAAGAACGGAGCTGCCGAGAATAGGGTGAGGTGGAGGGGAGGCTCTCTGCAGTGAGGCGGGTCCCAGACTGGCTGCCGTGGAGGGCTTTTATAGTCAGTCTTGTACAGCAAACTGGCCAGGGAACTTGGTAAATATCTTGTCTATAACACTGAGGACAAATAAGGTGGGTTTGTAAATATAAGTCTGTATCTGGAACAAATAGGGTGGGCTTGTTATGCTCGCTTCTCTGGCTGATATCTTGTCTACAGCATTTCTCCACGGCCGGAGCCTGTCTCTCCCTCCCTAGCCTCACCTGTTCCTTACTCAGTCCCGGGTGAGGCGCTCAGGCGGCCACGTGAGCCACCAGGTAGGGGGGCTAGGTTACACCTGCCACATCGGTCCACGTCTATGGCACACATCTGGACACGGCCGTGCTCGGACGGCAGGTGGACGCAGGTGCGGACGGCACATAGGGAACCCCGCACACTGGCGAAGGCGATCAGAGTACAGTTAGCGAGGGGGCAGAACCAAGGTCTTTCCAGAGCAAAGTGATGGTTTCACTTCTAAGTTGTGGCCAGGAATGAATAGTTTATGTTTAAACTCCATGAGGAGTTTATTAATTATCTAATCTTTATGAATCAGGGCACAGAGGCTCAGAGACAAACTAGGAGGCCATCGGCCAGAGGCTGGGGCTGGGACCTTAGCCCGTCCCCGAAGATGACACCTTCTAGGATTCTGGCTGGTGGGAGTTTTCTGGCAGTCACTCAAGGGAGGACACTGTGCCCAGCTTTGTCCCTGTGGAGATTTTGATAAGCATGACTCTATTAATTCACAGAGACAGTATGCCAGGTTCTTGGTCGGGAGAGGGCAGGACAAGAAGGGGACAGGCCAGGTGCCCTCTGGAGGGACCGGGCACATCTGCTGTGCTTCCTCCACCCCCCCACCCCGGGCCAATTCTTCTCCCAGGGGCACCGTCTTCTCCGTTAGGTGGAGACTTAGTGGGGTTTGGCAGCAAAGGCACAGGAAGTGTGTGTTTTATTAAACGAAGAAATACATTGCTAAACCCGTTCTTCTGCGAGTGTACTTAGAAACAAATTAAGTTTGGTTTGGTACTAAGTGAGCATCAGTATTTACTGGGAAGACAGTGGATTTGAGGTCGGACTAATGTGTCTGAGTCTCAGATCTGTGACTCTGGGTGCAGCTACGTGGGGAGATGACCTTTCGTTCTGTCCCATGGGAGTGCGTCTGTGGGCCCTGCAGGGGGGTATGGGGGACAGCATGGGGACAATGCTCCTTGGGGCTCCCACTCGCTCCAGGACCCATAAGGAATCCTGTGAGGATGTCTGCTGGCCCCTCCATGGCTCTGGCCTCCTTCCTGGGGTCTGTGGGATGATGAGCCTCCAGGACCGCCTCCGACAGAGAATGTTCTGGATGAATGTTACAAGTCCTTGAAGATCCAATTCAAGGCATATAAAGTAGGTCTTGTTACAGATGTGAACATTTCTGTGGCTCCCTGAAGGCACGTGCGGTGTTCAATGGCAGCGTCTCCGAAACCATCTGAGCCTGCTGTGATGATTCCCAACCCCCACCTCCTAGTTCTAGCTTCCAGGCTGGAGACAAGGGCCCAGGTGTGTCTGGGCCTTTGTGAATTTGTGCCCCCACCCCAGAGGGGCCCCTGGCTGCTCTGACGCAATCCACTCAGCCCCGCAGAGCCACCTTCCCAGTAGGGTTCAAAGACTCTAATGGAGGTGAGAGAAATTCTCTCCTTCTCCAGCCGCCAGGCCTCCTGTGCCCCCTGCCCTCCACCTGCCACTGGCCCCAGCGAATGAGTGTCCTCCACTGAGGAAGAAAGAAAGAGCCATCCTCATGCTCTGCCTTGACCCCCAGCCACAAACCCATGTACAGACCCTGGAGAATCTCTCCTCCAAGGAGGGCTCCGCAAAAGGAAGCAGAAAGGCATCCTCGGACCTGTCCCTGGCTCACCTCCCGCTGACCTGGAGCGGAGCCTGGGCCACTCATGGGCACCGCTCTGAGCCTCTGAGCACTTCCCTGTGCACGTGCCAACCGTGCAGGCCCGGCCAGGCACCCGGAGAGCAGGTGTGGCCTACGTGGACTCCGTGGACTCCTCCTCAATGGGGAGCCTGGCTGCAGGTGTGACCGCATTCGTCTCCCCTGCATGTGGCCAAGTGCCATGTTCCCGCACTCACTCCACCGGCAGAGCCTGGGATCTCCATGAGTTTCGAGGAACCGCGGTCACGGGAACTTACTGTGCGTGTGGCTGCTACAGAAATAAGGACCCCAGCCCAGGGCATGCGTGGACGAGGGAGGGAAGGAGGTAGTTGTCTGCACCACAGGACTCCCATGGTGGCTCATTAGCCACAGCACATGTGGGGTGACAGTGTAAATGGGCCCGGCAAGTCCCTATACGCTCATGAGCGACGGATGAGCAAGGAACGGGTCATTGGGAGGATCTGAGCTCATCTTTGTTTTTTCCCACTAAAAATACATCTTCACATAAAAAACTAGAAACGCCAACATGTTAGAACCGAAACATTAACTGTGTCCAAGTTCCAAAATAGGAGTGCTGCTGCTGTTTCGTTGTCTTCCTCCAGTCCTGACGGCAAGACCTGCTTGCATCATTGCGGCTGAGCTAGGTAAGCGTCTCTACAGCTGGCTGCGTCCTTTGACCTTCGAAGATACACATTTGTGCAAGGTTTGCAGATGTCTTTGCAACCCGTTCTTAAACGCACCCTGATAGCTCAGGGATAGTTAGGTTATTCCCACACAGACTATGATAAATGGCTTGGTACGTGGAATTTTGGGGGTGTGTTTAGACTTGTTTCTTTGGCTTATACATATTTTTTACATTAAATAGTTCGGGATTTTGAGGGGTCATAAATTACTGCTTTAGTGACATAAACATCAGCTGAAAGGTAATCCTGTCTTTCACGGTTCCTAATCC